>JAULKM010098839.1:0-11001 GCA_032355605.1 Rubia tinctorum
CTTCATAGAATCTTTCCTAACAGTATTGACGGTAATAATATGGGGCAAGAAAATTTTACCTAGGGTGACATTTAAAACTATCCGGTAACTAAAATGACACAAATGGCACGAGGCTATTGTTGACAAAATGAAATTACCTTCATAGAAACATTCCTAACAGTATCAACGGTAATAATATGGGGTAAGAAATTTTCACCCGTCAAACTCGCTATTTACAGTTAAGTTGACTTTTGGATGTTTCTTCATAATTTAAATCTTTTCTTCATTATTTTTATAAAAAAAATGCTGATACTTTTTAGTTTTAGTTAATGTTTATGTCTCTAATATCAGTTTTCTTTATAATTATGTAATATTTTCTATAAGTGACCCAAAAATATTATAAAAGGAATTATTATAGTAGTGAATTATCTCCTTTCATCTAAAAATAGTGGTTGACCGACCAAGTTTGTATAAATATAGCTAATTGATTTGTGATTACAAATATATTATAAAAGAAATAGACTCAAATTTATATAAATTCACCCTAATTATATTTGTCCATTCTTGGTGAAGCTAACATTAAATTAAATATAAAATTACTCGTCAAGCCAAAAAATATTTTTTACAGGATTGTGTTCCTCTGAATTGAACATATCTTTGGGCAGGTCTATGCCTGAGTATGTGCAACCTCTGTGACTGTGCAATTATAGTTCATGTTTTGATAAACACTTATTTTATAAAAGAATAAATCAATTTTCGATTGTTGATAGTGTATGTGTTGTTTTGTTTCTGAATAGTAATTAATTCGACTTCAAATAATTGTAGTTTTTGGGACGAAATTAAGATGACAACAACTAGCATAACTAGAAAGGAACCTGTACCACAAAACACTTGACGATCAGAACTAGCCAAATAAATACTCATACTACCACTTATTTCACCACGTGATCCTATTTCGAAATCCGTAGGCGTGAAGGATCCGAACTACAAAATGAGTTTGGTTCTCGTAGGGTGACATTTAAAACCTCTCTGGTAGCTGAAATGGCACAAATGGCACGATGATATTGTTGACAAAATGAAATTATCTTCATAGCAACATTCTTAACAGTATTGACAGTAATAATGTGGGGAAAGAAATCTTCACCCGTCAAACTCACTATTTACAATCAGGTAGACATTTGAAAGTTTCCTTGAAATTTAAAGATTTTCTTCATTATTTTATATAAAATGATAATAATTTTCAAATTTAACTTAATTATTATAATTCTAATATCAATTTTGGTTATAATTATGTAATTTTTTCAGTAGTTCCATAAAAAAGATTATAAAAGAAATTATTACTGTAGTGAATTATCCCTCTTTCATTTTAAAATAGTGGTTGATTTTTTTTGTAAAAATAAATAAATAATTGATTTAAGTTTACAAAGATATTCTAAAATAATAAACTCATATTTATATAAATTCACCCTAATTATATTTCTCTATTCTTAGTGAAACTATCATTAAATTAAATATAAAATTATTCGTCACGCTGAAAAATATTTTTTACATGATTGTGGTCCACTGAATTGAAAATATCTTTGGTCAGGTCTATGGTTGAGTTTGTGCAACCTCTGTGACTGTGCAATTATAGTGCATGGTTTGATAAACAATTATTTTATAAATAAATAAATAAAATTTCTATTGTTGATAGTGTATGTGTTGTTTTGTTTCTGAATAGTACATAATTCGAATTCAGTTCATTGTAGTTGTTGGGAGGAAATTAAGATTGCAACAACAACCATAACTGGAAAGAAACCTGTAACAATAAACACTCGACGATTTGAACTAGCCAAAGAAATACTCATACCACCAATTATTTCACCTCGCAATCCTCATTCGAAATTCGTTGGAGTGAAAGATCCGAACTACAAAATGAGTTTTGTTCTCGTTGGGTGATATTTAAAACCACCCCGATAGCTGAAATGACACAAATGGCACGAGGTCATTGTTGACAAAATTAAATTATCTTCATAGCAACATTCTCAACACTATTGACGGTAATAATGTGGGGCAAGACACTTTATCCCATCAAACTCGCTATTTACAGTTAAGTTGACTTTCGGTTGTTTCTTCGTAATTTAAATATTTTCTTCATTATTTTTATCAAAAATGATGATATTTTTTAATTTTAGATAATGTTTATGTCTAATATCAAATTTAGTTATAATTATGTAATTTTTTTCCAGTAGTTCCCCAAAAAGATTATTAAAGGAATTATTACAGCAGTGAACTATCCCTCTTTCATCTTAAAAAAGTGGTTGACTGAACAAATTTGTAAAAAAAATAGCTACGGATTTAAGGTTACAAAGATATTATAAAAATATTAAACCCAAATTTATATAAAGTCACTCTAATCATACTTAACCACCTTGGGTTAAGTTATCAACAATTTAAATATAAAATTACACGTCAAATTAAAAGATATTTTTTACGAGATTATATTTCACTGGATTTAAAATATCTTTGTGCAGGTCTATGTCTGAGTATGTGCAACCCCTGTGACTGTGCAATGATAGTGCATGTTTTGATAAACACCTATTTTATTAAAGATTATATTAATTTTCTAATGTTGATAGTGTATGTGTCATTTTGTTTCAGAATAGTACCTAATTCGACTTCAGTTCATTGTAGTTGTTGGGAAGAAATTAAGATGGCAGCAACAACCATGACTGGAAAGAAACTCGTAACACAAAACACTCGATGATTAGAACTAGCCAAACTAATACTCATACCACCAATTATTTCACCTCACGATCCTCATTTGAAATTCGTAGGAGTGAAAGATCAGAACTACGAAATGAGTTTGAGTCTCGTATGGTGATATTTAAAACCTCCCAGGTAGCTGAAATGACACAAGTGGCACGAGGTTATTGTTGACAAATGAAATTATCTTCATACCAACATTCTCAACAGTATTGACGGTAATAATATGGGGCAAGAAACTTTCATCCGTCAAACTCGCTATTTACAGTTAACTTGACTTTTGAATGTTTCTTCCTAATTTAAATCTTTTCTTCATTATTTTTATTAAAAAAGCTGATACTTTTTAATTTTACTTAATGTTTATGGCTCCAATATCAGTTTTCTTTTTATAATTATGTAATTTTTTTTCTAGAAGTGACCCAAAAAATTATAAAAGGAATTATTATAGTTGTGAGTTATCCCCTTTCATCTTCAAATAGTGGTTGACCGACCAAGATTTTATAAATATAGCTAATTGATTTATGATTAAGAAGACAATATAAAAAGAATAAAATCAAATTTATATAAATTCACCATAATTATTTTTTTCCATTCTTGGTGAAAAATTAAATATTAAATTACTCGTCACACGGAAAATATTTTTCGCATGATTGTGTTCCTCTGAATTGAACATATATTTGGGCAGGTCTATGTCTGAGTATGGGCAATCTCTGTGACTGTGCAAATATAGTGCATGTTTTGATAAACACTTATTTTATAAAAGAATAAATCAAATTTTCTATTGTTCATAGTGTATGTTTTGTTTTGTTTCTTAATAATACTTAATTCAAATTAACTTCATTGTAGTTGTTGGGAAGAAATTAAGATGACAAAAACAACCATGTCTGGAAAGAAACCTGTAACACAAAACACTCGACGATCAGAACTAACCAAAGAAATACTCATACCTCCACTTATTTCACCACGTGATCCTCCTTCGAAATCCATAGGAGTGAATGATCCGAACTACAAAATGAGTTTTGTTCTCGTAGGGTGAAATTTAAAACCTCCCTGGTAGCTAAAACGACACAAATGGCACGACGATATTGTTGACAAAATGAAATTATCTTCATAGCAACATTCTTAACAATACTGACGGTAATAATGTGGGGAAACAAACCTTCACCCGTCAAACTCACTATTTACAATTAGGTTGACTTTTGAATGTTTCTTTGTAATTAAAATAGTTTCTTCATTATTTTATTTTAAATGCCAATATTTTTCAAATTTTAGTTAATTATTATAATTCTTATATCAATTTTAGTGGTAATTATGCAATTTTTTCAGTAGTGCCCCAAAAAAATTATAAAAGAAATTATTACAGTAGTGAATTATCCCTCTTTCATATTAAAATAGTGGTTGACTGAATATTTTTGTAAAAATAAATAAATAATTGATTTAAGGTTACAAACATATTTTAAAACTAATAAATTCATATTTATATAAATTCACCCTAATTATATTTATCCATTCTTGGTGAATCTATCATTAAATTAAATATAAAATTATTCGTCACACTGAAAAATATTCTTTACACGATTGTGGTCCACTGAATTAAAATACCTTTGAGCAGGTGTATGGCTAAGTTTGTGCAACCTCTGTGACTGTTAAATTATAGTGCATGCTTTGATAAACAATTATTTTATAAAAGAATAAATTAATTTTCTATTGTTGATAGTGTATGTGTTGTTTTGTTTTCTGAATAGTACTTAATTCGAATTCAGTTCATTGTACCTGTTGGTAAGAAATTAAGATTGCAACAATAACCATGACTGGAAAGAAACCTGTAACACAAAACACTTGACGATCTGAACTAGCGAAAGAAATACTCATACAATTAATTATTTCACCTGGCGATCCTCATTCAAAATTCGTAGGAGTAAAAGATCCGAACTACAAATTGAGTTTTGTTCTCGTAGGGTGATATGTAAAACCTCCCCAGTAGCTGAAATGACACAAATTGCACGAGGTCATTGTTGATAAAATGAAAGGATCTTCATAGCAACATTATCTACAGTATTGACGGTAATAATGTGGGGCAAGACACTTTATCCCGTCAAACTCGCTATTTATAGTTAAGTTGACTTTTGGATGTTTCTTCGTAATTTAAATATTTTCTTCACTATTTTATCAAAAATGATAATATTTTTTTTAAAATTTTAGTTAATGTTTATATCTCTAATATCAAATTTAGTTATAATTATGTAATCTTTTCTCAGTAGTTCCCCAAAAAGATTATAAAAGGAATTATTACACTAGTGAACTATCCCTCTTACATCTTAAAATAGTGGTTGACTGAAGAAATTTATAAAAAAAAATAGCTACTGATTTAAGGTTAGAAAGATATTATAAAAATAATAAACCCAAAGTTATATAAATTTACCTTAATTATACTTACCTAGCTTGGGATAAGTTATCAATAGGTTAAATATTAAATTACACGTCAAATTAAAAATTAATTTTTACGAGATTATATTCCACTGGATTGAAAATATCTTTGTGCAGGTCTATGCCTGAGTATGTGCAACCTCCGTGACTGTGCAATGATAGTGCATATTTTGATAAACACCAATTTTTATAAAAGAATAAATTAATTTTCTAATGTTGATAGTGTATGTTTCATTTTGTTTCAAAATAGTAACTAATACGACTTCAGTTCATTGTAGTTGTTGGGAAGAAATTAAGATGGCAACAACAGCCATGACTAGAAAAAAAACTCGAAACACAAAACACTCGACGATTAGAACTAGCCAAAGAAATACTCATACCACCAATTATATTACCTCGCGATCCTCATTCAAAATTCGTAGGACTGAAAGATCCGAACTACGAAATGAGTTTGGTTCTCGTAGGGTGACATTTAAAACCTCCCATGTAGCTGAAATGACAAAAGTGGCACGAGGTCATTGTTGACAAAATGAAATTATCTTCATAGCAATATTCTCAACAGTATTGATGGTAATAATACGGGGCAAGAAAATTTCACCCGTCAGACTCGCTATTTACAGTTAATTTAACTTTTGAATGTTTCTTCGTAATTTAAATCTTTTCTTCATTATTTTTATTAAAACTGTTGATACTTTTTAATTTTAAATAATGTTTATGTCTCCAATATCAGTTTTCTTTTATAATTATGTAATTTTTTCTATAAGTGACCGAAAAAGATTATAAAAGAAATTATTATAGCAGTGAATTATCCCCTTCCATCTTCAAATAGTGGTTGACCGACCAAGATTTTATAAATATAGCTAATTGATTTATGATTACAAAGATAATATAAAAAGAATAAAATCAAAATTTTATAAATTCACCCTAATTATATATATCCATTCTTGGTGAAGCTATCATTAAATTAAATATAAAATTACTCGTCATGCGGAAAAATATTTTTTACACGATTATGTTCCTCTGAATTGAACATATCTTTGGGCAGGTTTATGTCTGAGTATGGGCAACCTCTATGACTGTGCAATTATAGTGCATGTTTTGATAAACACTTATTTTATAAAAGAATAAATCAATTTTCTATTGTTGATAGTGTATGTTTTGTTTTGTTTCCTAATAATACTTAATTCAAATTCAGTTCATTGTTGTTGTTGGGAAGAAATTTAGATGACAAAAACAACCATGTCTGGAAAGAAACCTGTAACACAAAACACTCGACGATCAGAACTAGCCAAATAAATACTCATACCTCCACTTATTTTACCACGTGATCCTCCTTCGAAATCCCTAGGTGTGAATGATCCGAACTACAAAATGAGTTTTGTTCTGTAGGGTGATGTTTAAAACCTTTCTGGTAGCTGAAATGACACAAATGGGACGAGGTTATTGTTGACAAAATGAAATTATCTTCATAGCAACATTCTCAACAGTAGTGACAGAAATAATGTGAGGCAAGAAACCTTCATCCGTTAAACTTGCTATTTACAATTAAGTAGACTTTTGAATGTTTCTTTGTAATTTAAATATTTTCTTCATTATTTTATTTAAATGCTGATAATTTTTTATATTTTAGCTAGTGTTTATGTGTCTAATATCAATTTTAGTTATAATTCTGTACTTTTTTTCAGCAGTGCCCCAAAAAGATTATAAAAGGAATTATTACAGTAGTGAATTATCCCTCTTTGATTTTAAAATACTGGTTGACTGACCAAATTTGTAAAACAAATAACTAATTGATTTAAGATTAAATAAGATATCATAAAAATAATAAACCCATATTTATATAAATTCACCCTAATTATATTTATCCATTCTTGGTGAAGCTCTCACTAAATTAAATGTAAAATTACTTAATGAATTATTTCCCACTCATCTTAAAATAGTGGTTGACCGATTGTGGTCCACTGAATTAAAAATATCTTTGGGCAGGTCTATGCCTAAGTATGTGCAACCTCTATGACTGTGCAATTATAGTGCATGTTTTGATAAAAAATATTTAATAAAAAAATCATTTTTCTATTGTTGATAGTGTATGTGTTGTTTTGTTTATGAATATAACTTAATTCGACTTCAGTTCATTGTAGTTGTTGGGAAGAAATTGTGATGGCAACAACACTGGAAAAAATCTGCAACACAAAACACTCGATGATCAAAACTAGCCAAAGAAAATACTCATACCACCAATTATTACACCTCACAATGCTCATTCAAAATTCGTAGGAGTGAAAGATCCGAACTACAAAATGAGTTTGGTTCTCGTAGGGTGATATCTAAAACCTCCCCGGTAGTTGAAATGACACAAATGGCACGAGGTCATTGTTGACAAAATTAAATTATCTTCATAGCAACATTCTCAATAGTACTGACGGTAATAATGTGGGCCAACAAACCTTCACATGTCAAACTCGCTATTTACAGTTAACTTGACTTTTGTATGTTTCTTCGTAATTTAAATCATTTCTTGATTTTTTTATTTAAAATGCGGACATTTTAAATTTTACTTAATATTTAAGTCTCTAATACTAGTTTTCTTTATAATTATATAATTTTTCTAGTAGTGCCCCAAAAAGACTATTGAAGGAATTATTACTGTATTGAATTATATCCCTTTCATCTTAAAATAGTGGTTGACCAACCAAGTTTTTTAAATATAGCTAATTTATATATGATTACAAGATATTATAAAAAGAATAAAATAAAATATATATAAATTCACCCTAATTATATTTATCCATTCTTGGTGAAGCTATCATAAATTAAATATAAATTACTCGTCACGCGAAAAAATATTTTTTATATGATTGTGCTCCACTGAATTGAAAATATCTTTGGGCAGGTCTATACCTGAGTATGTGCAACCTCTATGACTGTGCAATTATAGTGTATATTTTGATAAACACTTATTTCATAAAAGAATAAATCAATATTCTGTTGTTTTGTTTCTGAATAGTACTTAATTCGACTCTAATTCATTGTAGTTGTTGGGAAGAAATTCAGATGGCAACAAGAACCATGACTGGAAAGAAATCTTAACACAAAATACTTGACGATCAAAACTAGCCAAAGAAAATACTCATACAACCAATTATTTTACCTCGCGATCATCATTCGAAATTCCTAGGAGTGAAATATCCGAACTACAAAATTAGTTTTGTTCTCGTAGGGTGACATTTAAAACCTCCCCGGTAGCAGAAACTACAAAAATGGTACAAGGTCATTGTTGATAAAATGAAATTATCTTCATAGCAACATTCTCATCAGTATTGACGGTAATAGTGTGGGGCAAATAACCTTCACCTGTCAAACTCGCTATTTACAGTTAAGTTGACTTTTGGATGTTTCTTCGTAATTTAAATCTTTTCTTAATTATTTTATTAAAAATTCTAATACTTCTTAAATTTTAGTTAATGTGTCTGTCTCTAATATCATTTTTCTTTATAATTATGTAAGTTTTTTTAGTAGTGACCCAAAAAGATTATAAAAGGAATTATTATAGTAGTGATTTATCCCCTTTCATCTTAAAATAGTGGTTGACTGACCAAATTTGTATAAATATAGCTAATTGATTTATGATTACAAATATATTGTAAAAAGAATAAAATCAAATAATATTAATTCACCCTAATTATATTTATCCATTCTTGGGGAAGCTATCATTAAATTAAAGATAAAATTACTCGTCATGTTGAAAAATATTTTTTACACGATTTTGCTCCATTGAATTGAAAATATCTTTGGGCAGGTCTATGCTTGAGCATGTGCAACCTCTTTGACTGTGCAATTATAGGGCATGTGTTGATAAACCCTTATTTTATAAAAGAATAAATCAATTTTCTATTGTTGATAGTGTATGTGTTATTTTGTTTCTGAAAAGTACTAAATTCGACTTCAATTCATTGTAGATGTTTGGAAGAAATTAAGATGGCAACAACAACCATGACTGGAAAGAAACCTTTAGCACAAAACACCCGACGATCAGAACTAGCCAAATATATACTCATACTACCAATTATTTCACCTTGCGATCCTCATTTAAAATTCCTGGGAGTGAAAGATCTGAACTAAGAAATGAGTTTTGTTCTCGAAGGGTGACATTTAAAACCTCCCCAGTAGCTGAAATGACACAAGTGGCATGAGGTCATTGTTGACAAAATGAAACTATCTTCATAGCAACATTCTCAACAACATTGATGGTAATAATGTGGGGCAAGAAACCTTCATCCATCAAACTCGCTATTTACAGTTATGTTTTCTTTTGGATGTTTCTTCGTAATTTCAATCTTTCTTCATTATTTTATTAAAAATCTTAATACCTTTTTTAAATTTTAGTTAATATTTATTTGATCGATTTCAGTTTTTTTTAAAAATATATTTTTTTCCCTGTAGTGCCCCAAGGGGATTATCAAGGGAATTACTATTGTAGTGAATTATTCATCTTTCTCTTAAAATAGTGGTTGACCCACCAAATTTGTAAAAAAAAAAGCTAATTTATTTTAGATTATATCAAAGATATTATAAAAATAGGTAAATAAAATTTATATAAACTCACTCTAATTACACTTACCCACCCTTGGTGAAGGTATCATCAAATTAATTATTAAATTACACGTCACACGGAAAAATATTTTTTACAGGATTGTGATCCACAGAATTGAAAATATCTTTGGGCAGGTCTATGTCTGAGTATATGCAACCTCTTTGGCTGTGCAATTATAGTGCATGTTTTGATAAACACTTATTTTATAAAAGAATAAATCAATTTTCTATTGCTGATAGTGTATGTGTTGTTTTGTTTCTGAATAGTAATTAATTCGACTTCAAATCATTGTAGTTTTTGGGACAAAATTAAGATGGCAACAACTATCATAACTGGAAAGGAACCTGTACCGCAAAAAACTCGACGATCAGAACTAGCCAAAGAAATACTCATACTACCACTTATTTCACCACGCGGTCCTCTTTCAAAATCCGTAGGAGTGAATGATCAGAACTACAAAGTGAGTTTAGTTATCGCAGGGTGACATTTAAGACCTCTCTGGTAGTTGAAATGACACAAATGGCATGAGGATATTGTTGATAAAATGAAATTATCTTCATAGCAACATTCTTAACAGTATTGACAATAATAATGTGGGGAAAGAAACCTTCACCCATCAAACTCACTATTTACAATTAGGTAGACTTTTGAATGTTTCTTTGTAGTTGTTGGGAAGAAATTCAGATGGCAACAAGAACCATGACTGGAAAGAAACTTGTAACACAAAACACTCGACAATCTGAACTAGCCAAAAAAATACTCATACCACCAATTATTTCACCTCGCGATCCTCATTCGAAATTCGTAAAAGTGAAATATCCGAACAACGAAATGAGTTTGGTTCTCATAGGGTGACATTTAAAACCTCCCCGTAGCTGAAATTACACAAATAGCACAAGGTCATTGTTGACAAAATGAATTATCTTCATAGCAACATTCTCAACAGTATGACGTTAATAGTGTGGGGTAAGAAACCTTCACCTGTCAAACTCGCTATTTACAGTTAAGTTGACTTTTGGATGTTTCTTCATAATTTAAATATTTTCTTCATTATTTTATCAAAAATTCTAATACTTTTTAAATTTTAGTTAATGTTTCTGTCTCTAATATCACTTTTACTTATAATTATGTAAGGTTTTTTAGTAGTGACCCGAAAAGATTATAAAAGGAATTATTATATGATGGAGATCCAAATACGACTACCACCATAAATGAAGACATTCCACGTCTTGATCAAACATTCAAGGGTTTTGTTC
>JAULKM010098849.1:0-11000 GCA_032355605.1 Rubia tinctorum
GAGGCTTATTCGAGCAGGATATTCTTGGCCAACCCCCGCCCCCTCTAATCTAAAAATGAATCTGAATCAACTTATGACAGTTTAATGAAGCTGAAACTATATCTAACAAAAACACCTAATTTAAATCTAAATGATGACCATATTCATCAAGTAAATCAATTTAAATATTGGATGAATTCTTGAATTAATCTACCATATCTAACATACCAAATCTAATTCTAATCAAATTAAAACTGAACATTCTAAACCCTAAATTTGAATATAACAAAAACTCTTCTAAGGCACATTACCACAGAGACCCCCATCTAGCACCATTTTTTGAAAACCGATGCTCAAATGAAATTAGCACTGATTTTTATACAATTAACACCAGTTTTTTAAAAATCGGTGTCAATTAACGCCTATTTTTCTACCAATTTTTTCAAAAAACAAGTGTTAATTTAACACCGATTTTCTAAAATCTGGTGCCAAACTAGTGTTAAAATTTTTAAAAATTCAATCTTACCACCAAAAATTTTAAAATTTAAAAAAAAATCAATTTTTTTTTGAAAAAATTCATGGGTTGGGTGCAGCTACGAGCAGCCGCTCTTAGCAAAAATTTTATGAAGAAATTATTATTTCCACCAAAAAAATTCAGTCTTCCCACAAAAAAATTGTAGAAAATTTCAAAAAATTCACAAAGAGTTTTAATATTTTTTAAAAATTTTCATGGGTTAGGCACAGCTGCGTGCAGCAACTCTAAACTAAAAAAAAATTAAAATATTTAGCAGCGATTTTTAAAAAACTGGTGCCAAAACCAGTTTAAAATTTTTTAAAATTTGAATATATAGCCAAAATTTTCCCAAAATTTTCAAGAGATGGGTGCAGCTACTATAAGCTAAATAATTTTTTCCTTAACTTTCAAAATTGTTCACTTCTTTTGTTGACTTTAACTATAACTAGGTTGACTTAAATTAATCAACGATCAATCTCTATTGACCTAATATAAATAAAAATAAAAATGTTTGACATTAGCTAATTAATGTTCAACGTTTAATTGATTTATTATATTTAAATACAAATAAAATTATTTAACTTTAACTAATTAACGGTTAAACCTTATTTGACTTTCTACATGTAAATATTAATAACTAAGGTTACTTTAACTAATCAACGGTCACCCCTTACATAACATAGTATGTATACACAAGAATATAAATGTTTCATTTTAACTAATGAACAGTCAACCTTATTTTACTTTGTATATGTAAACATTAATAACTAAGTTATATGAACCCTTTCACTTATGCAAGAACAACAAAAAATCATGTATTTTTTATTAATGGATAATAGGGTAACATAATTTTGGCTAGCAGTGTAATTTTTTAAAACTGTGTGGAAGCAATCAATGTTGACTTTCGAGACCCTTTCATTCACCCACACATGCCCAATTGCAAATTCACAATCTCATATCATTGAACTATATTTTGGTATTGCCAATTTCGTGATTCGAGAAATCCAACTTTCTTAAGTAAACAATTGCATGGTCAACCTTAATAACTTGACCCTTCATAAGTAAAACAATAATGAAATGGTTACTTATGTATTTTTTGAGCAATGAATAATGGTTACATTGGTTATAACCTTAACTTAATAACGAAATTGGTAATACCAATGAAATGGTTATAACCTTAATAACTTGACCCTTCATAAGTAAACAATAATGAAAGATTTAATTTTAACTAATGAATGGTCAAGTCTTAGTTGACATTCCATACATAAACACCAATGAAATGATTATAACATTAAATAATCAACAGTCAACCCTAATAACTTTATTTTTCATAAGTAAACAATAATGAAAAGATTTGATTTTAACTAATGAAGAACGGTCAACCCTTATTTGACATTCCATAAATCAACACTAATGGTATGTGTTTGTTTAATTTCGTTTAAATCATATTAACCCTTACGCTAATGGTCAACCTTTACGCTATGTGTTTGTTTATTTTGTTTAAATCACGTGTAGTGTTTCTCCGTATGACTCTAGATTTGTCTTTCGTTGATTTGAATTTAATCAAATTTTTAATTACATTCGAGTGATTATAATTTTTTTAATTTTAAATCTCCAAATTGGCCTAAGAATTGGGAGCTGTGGATTTTGCAGGAAAATTCTTATTGGGACGTCGTAGAAGATGGATAGTAGAAATATGACTAATTTATTGTTTTCCTTATATATCTGATTGGATTTTGTGAATGTTCATTGTAGTGTTTTGAATTTGTGAAAATTTTACTTTACTGAATGTTTTATGCTATATATTCTTTCTTTCTTTTTTTTTGCTAGAGTAAAGTGCTAAAATAACCCTTTCTTTTGTATGAAAATGCCAAAATAACACTGAAAAATTAGAAAGTGCCAAAATAACCATAACTTATTGACGAATGTGTCAATCTAACCCTGAGCGGCTTTGACTTCGTTGGTCAACGAAAATTTGGCCGGAATTTACTAAAACGATAAATTTACCCTCTTACTTACATTTTTTTGTAAAATGTGAAAACTCTTATTTACCCCTAAAATTTAATTTAAACATTCAAACCCTCCACCCCAACCCTCGTCGTCTGCCTACCTCCATCGAGCCTCCACCTCCACATCAAGTGTCGTCCCTCTTTGGCCCATCCTATAATTTGGGGATTTATGACTTTGATTATTCATTTTCGTTTTGGTGCCGCCGGTGGAATGAGCGACAGAAGATTGTGCCGAATGGGAATCAGATAGAACGACTTTGAAGAAGGTTAGCGCTAGTGGAACGAGTGATGGAACGACGGCATCACATTCTGCCTCTCCTCCAAACACCGAGCACTAGGTTTTGTTGATTCATTTTGATTGAGGCCACTGACCACCGGTGGCTTGAAGAAGCCCCACCACTTTCGTTCAGGAACCACTGCGGTTCAGCTCAGCAAGAAGAAGGTAGATTCTTTCTTGTTTAATATATTTTTTTGACGTGCACTGCGACGGGATTTGGGATTTGAGATTCTGATTTCATATTTCTGTTATTTCATTTCTTGAAGAAAAAAATTGATTTTTGAATGTTTATTGTATTTTTTATTATTTAGTTTTCAATAATGTGGGATTAGAGGATTGCTTGTGTTGTTGTGTTTTGTTTTTTTGCGATACCTTTGAATGACTGACCAAGTTGTGTCGTTTCTTTGATGCCATTTTCACCACCTGATTTTATGAAAACAAAACTGACCTAATTTCACACTCAGAGCTCCACGTATCAAGCGTGTACTGTGTGCGAATTCTAGGATTTCAAAGCTGAATTTGTCTCATTTGTGCTTTTTGAATCTCATTTTCTTTGATTTTGTTGATTAACGTGATATTTTTAAAGGTAAAGGTTGTGACTTTTTTTATTCCTTGACTAGTATTGACGCTACTGTTGACTAGTTTTTTTTAAACGTAAATGTTTTGAACTTATTCATTCGTGGACTAATATTGATGCTACTTTTCATGGGGTTTGCCTATATATATTAAGGAATGTGATTTGGATATTGTGAGATGATGTAGTTGGAGAGTGTTGCTAAGGCTATTTTTGTTACCAATTGTGGTTGATTCAGCTGTTGTTTGAGCAAATAAATCATCACACAGACGACATTTATCCAATTACGACAGCTTGTGCAAATGTTTAGTTTGATAGAATTGATTATTGGTACCATGTTTTTACGATGTCTATATGATTTTCTATAAGGTACACTAATTTGCTCATTTGCTCACTTATTTGGCTACAAGTACACTCATTTTCTCACTTTGCGCAATTGCTTGCGGAGATTATATGAATGTAGAAACTAATTTTTAGATTATTCAGGTGAGGTCGAAGAAGTGAGGATGGAGAGGTTGGGCCGATGTTGTTCCAATTCCGCTATAACAAGTGTGCATGTTCTGTTGATTACTTTATTTTTATCTTCTCAACTTGTAGCACACAATAGACTGTTGTGTTTCATGATTTTAAAGTTCTGATTGTAAAATTTAACTATAAAAGGAGTGTTTAACTCGAGAGATAGCAATTATTTTCTAGATGCAAACATTGCAGAATATAAGGGAGGGACAGTCTTATTTCCTATACTACAAATTTTTATAGTTGAGTTGCGTCCCACGTTAGGTCACGTTCTCAAGGACAAATGCTCCTCATGGTTCTCTTTGTTTCCATTTTTATCTTCGATACTTTTGCAAAGGTATCAATGTTCATGTGACTCCAAATAGTCTGTTTGATTATATGCATGGCTTCCTAAGGCTGGAGCTGAAAAATGGAATGCTTTGTTTTCAGAAACCAACTGAAAAGAGTCATCTCTGCTTAGTTTCTGGCTGGTTAGATGAGACGTATAGATCGGGCTTTCTTGAACTACTTGCGCCACAGTTACACTCTAGAAAATGTGAGTTTATTATTCTTTCCACTACTTGTGCTTTTGAGAATTCTACTTGATAAATGAGTGTCCAAATAAGTTGTTCCTCTAACTGTACTGTTATGTTAATTATGTAGGTTATATCATTGTCGGTGTTGATGAATTGCATTGAATTACATGCATTAATACTACATGATATTTTCTACCTATCAGTTTCTCGCTCTGATCGAATGTATTAACTAATGTTCATGTTAGAAGTTTTTTATGTGAAAGCGTCTTGGTGGGGTTGTTTTGGTGGATTATGGAGCGTTGCAGAATGCTTGATGCATAAATGGGGGAGTGCAATTGATATAGCTCTGTGCATATGTGTTCTTCTAATGCCATCTGTTAGCTTTGGCGTGTGCAATGGAGTAAGCATAAATTGCTTGTGTAAGGATTATCTCCATAATCACATGGTATTTTCCTATTCATTCTTCAACTTAATATGAACTCTGTTATTGCAAACATAAATCATAGTTGCAATGTGCTTCTACTTAATGAAGAAGAGTATTGAGATTGTCTTTGAGGATGGGATAGTTTTTCTTGTGTAAAGTGTGTATCAAACAAGCGCCGCGGTTCTTCAAGCTTATGTTTTGGAAAGTTCCATAGATTATTAATTTTGTATAATACATTTTTTAAAATAAAATTTGTGAAGTTAATATTATTATTAAATTAATGCCCAACTAAATTATTAATTTTGGGTCTTGCCCTTCCTTTGAATCCTTGAAAATTTTTTGGCACTGGTTTTTTAGAACCTGTGCTAAGAATTAACCGGTGCTAAATTAACACCAGGTTTTGAGAACTAGTGCTAACTTAACCCTGGTTTTTTAAAAATTGCCGAAATCGTTTCACCCCCTACTTAGGCACAAGTATTTTAGACCTCAAAAAATTGGTGTTAGCCTTCTGAAAAATTAGTGCTAGAGGGGGCTTCCTGTGATAGTGCACAAATGGTCGAGTTTATGGGCTTTATTCATAAAAATAAAATAAAATTATCACACTACCTCATTAAAAAAACACAGTGGGAAAAACAGTATAGTGCTATCCTCCTAAAACCCTAATTTAATAAATAAATTAAGAAAACTATAATAAGTGATATTTTTGATATCGTATGATTCACTCCGTGGCTGAAAAGTTTCTTCATCGAAATGAGAATGATCTTAGAAAGTAAATGAAGATACACGTCCCATGCCATCCCTGCAAAAAAATTCTAATAAACGCTGACTGGACGCTGACTAAGCTGTGAAAGGTATGCTGATGTGGCAAAAACTCCTTCAACTCACAAGACCATACTAGTTGGCAACTATACCAATTGAACTCGTGGAAAACTGAAAAACTAGCAAGAAATTGGTTGCCTCGCGATAAGAAGAGATGATCTTGGTCTCTCGCGCATGTCACAGATAGGCTTTCCATGGGGATGCGCACGTGAATCTTACGCGCCCCTGTTGATGCTCGCTCGTGCATTCCACTTGCCAACTGTCTTCTTCTCTCATGGACCTTCGTCTGCACTAAACAAGAATTTGAAGTCGTACGCCGGAGATAGTGGAGCAGGTCCAGCTACTATTTGGAGATATTGGCTCTGAAGAAAAAAACCCGGTGACTAGTTAACGAGTTCATCGGCGGCAGACTTAATCGTAGAAAAAAGAGCATATCTGTAACATGTCAGAATGCTAGCTTCGGCAGTTGTGATTACATCGGAATAATGTTGACGATCGATGTCGCAGAAGAAAAAAACCTGGAACAAAAGAGGAGTTGATGTGAGCAGTGGCAATTGGAGAAGCAATTGACAATGAGCAAATGGTGAAGAATAACGGTGGTGCAGCGGCGAGTTAGTCGGAGATGAACTGAGCGGTTGCAAGATGTCTTGTTGTGGAAGTTTTCTAAAAAAAATCTTTTTCTTAAATATACGGATATGAAGATAACAATTGATATCACCATGATATACCAACTGATGCCAATTTATATGATGGTCACAGAAACTTTTGCTTTACTCTGATACCAACTAATATAGCCCTGCAATACCAACTGATGTCGACTGATATGATGGTCGAAGAAACTTTCACTTTAATATGATACCAACTGATGTGAATCTCCTTGCAAGGACTCTAATTTTTGGAATTAAAAATCATTGATCGAATGAAGGAATCTGCACACCCTCACAAGATCGCATGAATGGATTACAACTAGCCCTCGGGATTATGAACAACTCAAACACTAACTATCCTAAAAAATTAACTCACAAATAGTATTGATACTTATTAAACCCATAGGATTAAGTAAAAATGAAGAATGCTCGCAAGCAAAGAGCATAAACTCAAAATTTTGAATATATGATTGATTAAAAAGGTGAATGAAAATCTCGGCCAGTCCCCTTCCCCGTATTTATAGGGTTAAATTCAGCCAGAAACCCAAATCCAAAATAGAATTTGAATCAACATATGGCAGCTTAAAGAATCTGAAACCATATCTAACTAAAATACATAATTTAAATCTAAATGATAACCATATTCATCCAAGTAAATCAATCCAAATATTTGATGAATTCTTGAATGAATCTACCTTATCTAAACTTACCAAATATAATTCTGATTAAATAAAAGTGGAATATTCTAAACCCTAAATTAGAATATAACAAAAATTCTTCTAAGCCAACATGGCCTAGTTTATTGGCTTTATCATAAAAATAAAATAAAAATGATCACTACCTCATTAAAAATCTAGGGGGGAAAGAGTATAGTGTTATCCTCCTAAACCCTAATTCAATAAATTAATTAAGAAAACTATAATAAATGATATTTTAACATCGTATCATAAGTCCTGGTCAGTAAATATGGTTACTATCTCTTTTCCTGCCATTGACTTTTTGAATGTCTCTAGCAGGCAAATAAATGTCCACTTATTTTCATCACTAATGAACGCGCAACCAAACACCACATTATTCCAATGGTTGATTCCAACAATCGGTGCATAAACAAGGTTGTACTTCTTTGTCCTGTAAGTCGTGTTAAACAACATATCATCTTCATAGATCATGTGGTCCTCTTTCATCATTGCATCCCTCTGAAAATGCATAGTCAGTTTACTATCTTCATCAAACTTGACCTTAAAGAAGAAATCCTCCTCCTTCCATCAATATTGTATAGCTCATCAATCACATTTGGTGCATTGCTTCCTTCTATTACTTTTACCCTGAATTTGTAGACATAATTATTATGTCCCCTAATAGCGTGCCCCACATTTTATTCCTTACATTGCATTCTAAGTACTTGAAACTTGCAGTCGGCCTTAAACCCTCTAATCTCATAGCCTCAATTGCTCTTGCATATTCGTCCACTATATTTCTCCCAATACGCTACAAGTAGTGTTATCCCTTCCTTCTAAAATCATAGTTATGTTCAGTGATGTGGTGCTTGATTTCATAGATATTTTCACTGACAAGCTTGATCATAATTACAGCCCTAAATCATGTTTTTGTAATCGGAAATTCATTAGTCTTTCTTCTCTTGTTTGTTAGTTGTTGGGTTTGGGTGTGTTGAGTTCTTGAAAGTGATTTTTCTTGAAGTGAGCACATGTAATTTTTCCGTAACCTTTCCTTTACATGTTAGTCTCAGTGTCGGCTTCTGTACAATTAATTCAAGTGAAGTTGTATGTGCACTGTATAATATTTCAAGCTTTTCCCATGTAGTTGTTCGCACTCCTTGAAGGGATTCAATTTACTCTATCTCCAATAAGCTTGGTGATCCTGTGTCTAGAAAAAAAACACAATGAAATCCGATCATACTGTTACTCAATAATTTAGTGAATTATGTTTCTATTGAAACATTTTTCTATAATTTTATAACATCAAACAATCAATAAGTAATATCATCTGTTGTATTTCTTGAAATGCAATTTGAAAACAGATTATTTGCATAATGTATAGGCTTATCAAATATTCTATTGGCAACATCACATACTGATGTTGCTATATGTAATGTTGAACACGCTTAGCAAATTTTCAACTTAATATTGTATATGTATAATATTATGTCATATATCTATAACAGCAAACAACACCATAGTAACATCGCATCATGTTTGCAGAAAATTGTAATCCTGATCATGTTCAACCAATTTTTGCCAACATGCTATATAGTTAAAACATCAAACCAAATATCATGAACATCATCTGCTATAAATCAGATCCTTAGCAAACTACAGTTATTTGAATCATGTGAAAGAGGCTCAACTACACTGTTTAAAATTTTTAAAATCCAGCAAGTGAAAAGCTCGATAAATGAAGCTTTTAAAAAATTGACAGAATTTTTCTCCATCCATAGACAAATTAGCAACATTTATGGAAACTAAGCCGTACAAATCAGGCTTTTCAAACTTAGGTTGCTGCTCAGTTCGATATCAAATCTGAAAATTGAAAGCTCATATTCAATTACTGAAATATCAGCAACTGACCATGTGAAAGAAGTACGATCTGTTCATCATTGAGATTCATTTAAATTTATTGTGTAGGATTATATTGTTGTGTCTTCTGTATGATTACTAGCTGATTTTTTATCTAGTAATACTTCAAATATGATTCGAGTTTTAAATCTGAAATTTCATAAATTGAGTTGATTCACACATTTGGGATGACTACTATTAAATTTATACATAATTTTAGGTGTAGATTACATGATTGATGATTTGTTGATGTTGATCGATGTTGTTCTTTAAATTTGTTGCGATTGATTATTTACGATGAACATCGGTTTGAGAATTCAGTGTTGCTAAATGATTTTGTTTGAGAAAGTGATGTTTAATCGTATGTGATTGAAGATATTTCCTGAAGGCGTGTTTTGGAAGAGCAAATTTGGTTGCAGACTTTTAGGTGGGGGAGTTTTTTGGGTTAAAAACATCGTAATCGTTGTTTGGTCCATGATGTTTTTCGCAATATTCATTAAAGACCTCGAGCCCATTTTGTTTATAGATTCGCGCCTGAATTTTGTTTGTTATTTCCTTATTTTCCCTCTACTTCCTGATTTTACCGTGAGACGGTCTCGCGGGAGACGAAATCATGTCTTTAATGAAATAACTTTTTACTCTTCCTAGTTCATTTACATGTTGAGTTTTCTATCTTAGTAGTTTACAAGTTTAAAAAATGGATATGAGTCTTGGTCTATAATATTAAGACTCATACCCGTAAACTCATATTATCCCAAATAGATATTTATTTATCCTGATTTATAAATTACTTTAATATTCACTGTATTTTTATTTTTATATTTAGTTAAAAAAATAATGTATATTGTATTTTTTCCATGACGACTTACTTTAGGTCCATATTGAACTTAAATTATTTGTGTTGAAGATAATATATATTTTAATTAGTAAAGGAAAAAAATAAAAATTTAGATCCATTTAAGATTCGTTTAGACTAGTGCTGTCAATTCGGTTATTTGGGTCAGGTTCGGGTTCGAATCAAACGGGTTCAGGTTGAAACGGGTCAAAATATATTTTTCGGGTTGGGTCGAAATGGGTTCGAATTGAAACGGGTCGAAGTCTGTTAGTTGGATTGGATTGAAACAGGTTCGAGTTGAAACATGTCTAAGTCTGTTTGTCGGGTCGGGTTGAAAAGTATCAAAGTCTGTTTGTCGGCTCAAGTTGGGTCAAAACATGTTTGGGTTGAAAAGTGTCAAATTATGTTTGTCGGGTCGGATCGGTTAATTTTCAAGTCAGGCTCTAAAGGGTGTGTAATGGTCCTCGGATCAGGTCGGGTTGGGTTACACTACTAGAAAACAGGTACAAAGGAAATGGTATGTCAGTGTTGGGCAGGGGCCACTATCACAGGAAACCCCCTCTAGCACCTATTTTTTAGAAGGCTAGCAGCTTTTTTTGGGGTCTAAAAGACCGGTGCCTAAGTAGGCGGTGAAACAGTTTCAGCGGTGAAACAGTTTCACCAGTTTGTAAAAATGATGTTAATTTAGCACCAATTTTTTGTTGGCACCAGTTCTCAAAAACCGGTGTTAATTTAGCACCGGTTAATTCTTAGCACTGTTTCTACAAACTGGGGCCAAAAATTTTCAAGGATTCAAAAAAATGTCCTTCCTCTGTAAATAGACGCGTGCAATTGTATTCCGAGGAAGGGAAAAATGTCCTTCCTCTGTAAGCAGTCGGGAGCAACTGTGCCCTGAGGAAGGAAAATACCAAAATTTAATTATTTAGTAGGGAATTAATTTAATAGTAATATTAACTTCACAAAATTGATAATATAGAAATATAACAAAAAAATGCATGATACAAAATTAATAATCTATATGACTAACATAACTATCCCAAATGACTAAACATATATTAGTTAACAACTAGGTAGGGTGAGCCTCGCCAATGCCCCGAAAGTATCAAGAAAGAGAATAGTAACAAAAGGGATTATAAGAGAAATACATTACTGCAATACACATCAAAGCGAATGACATTTCTTCAAAATGAGGGAAAACATTTAGAGCGTTTTATATTAAACCTCTGGAGAGGACGAATGGATCACTTGGGCACATGGCCAGTGCAAATTCTGCATTATCCTAATGGCCAGTGAGAATCTGAAAAGTGCAAGAATCCAA
>JAULKM010098857.1:0-26920 GCA_032355605.1 Rubia tinctorum
AAAGGAAAAAATCCCATATCTGGAGATGTAGCATTTATGGTGTTTTGCAAGATATTTTAGAAGTGAGATACACTAATGATTTAGAGTTTGTGTTATTCAAGTGTGATTGGGTCGACTACAATACAGGACTGAGACGCGATGAGTTCAATTTCACTTTAGTAAACTTTAATCATTTATTGTAT
Organism: Rubia tinctorum; assembly: GCA_032355605.1. Lineage (NCBI taxonomy): Eukaryota > Viridiplantae > Streptophyta > Magnoliopsida > Gentianales > Rubiaceae > Rubia > Rubia tinctorum. The sequence goes on from JAULKM010098857.1 coordinate 183, forward strand.
CGACAAAGGAGAATAATGGATGAACCATTTATTATAGCACCTCAAACACAACAAGCTTGGTTTAGTCAAGATCTGGTTGACACATATTAGCACGTTTCTTTGAAGATGACTCCTAGAGGTTTATTCAATGTTGACCCGAAGTTAATGAATTTCAGGATATTGAGGATGAACAATTTCCCAGCCAGGAAGAGGAAACAAACATTGGAGCTGCATTTGATTCGTGGGTTAGACATGATGGTGAGGGGAATTATAATAGAACATCCTATTAGTGAAACTCATATTGATGATCAAAATTCTGACGATGCGAATTTGGAGGATGATGATGATGAAATAAACTACTTTTCTAGTGAGAGTTCACACGACTCTACCTATGAAGATGATTTTTTGATAGAATAACCTCATCTAGTGAGATTGAAAGTGACTAAGGCACTCGGTATGTCCCTTACTGCCTTTATTTATTTATTTTAAATTTGAAATGATTGTATCTTCCTAATTCACGAACGTGATGAAGAATTTATTCATTGCCCAATTTACTGCATTGTATTATTCCTCCACAGCTCTGAAAAGTTGTATCAACACTTAATTTCAATTTTATTTAACGTAATCTTCCGTGTTTTGTTCATCACTTCGTTTATGGATTTAACATGTTTAATTTAATTCCTAACCTAATATTTTTTTTACCATTTCCCCTAATAACTGATATTTTTGTATTATGCAGGTCTAAGGTGCTAATTTAAGAAGTTTTTGCGCAAGTTTAAGTTTGTGAGGTACTATTTATGTATGCTTTCTTTGATATCTAGCTACCTTTCTATTTTATTCTAGAGTTGTGCAAGTTCCACATCCTTGAATATTAGATAAAGAATGCATGAACAAAGAGGCTGGTTATGAACCATAACTTCATTTTTTATACATTTTCAATAATGATATCCTGATATGACTGTTGTAGTAGTTGAGTTATTTTTTTGAATACTAGCAGAGTTTTGATGATGCAATGGCATTTGAATACACATGATAAGTTGTTACTGCCAAAGTTGTAGCTAACCCTGATAGTATTTTTTTAGTCTCTTTTATGAGCTGGAAATGTATTCATAAAATTGTAAACATAATATGTAGCTAAATATGGTCAATATGCATGTAGCAAAATAACCCTTTTTAACCAGTAGTTTGATTTAGTGGTCAAGAATGATGTCTTTATCTTTGGTTTTTATGATCACGTCTTGGCTATTTTTTGACTAGGAAACCAAGTAAACAAGTTTCCATCCTTAAAAACCCAAGATTTTCGTTTGCAACTTAGAATCACAAAGCCAATTCACGAAAATTCATTCTTGATTGTTTGTTTACGAATGGAGTTGGGTTTTCATTATCATAATGTTTAAACTGAGTGCATACTCTGGATGTTGAATTTTAACCTGGCTTGGAATTTTGGTAGCAGCTAGGAGGTGTACAAGATCTTGATCAATGATGGATTCTTTGAGGACATTTGTTCCCCTCCCATCCACGTCAAGGACTTGCGTAAACATGGCGTCAATCTCCGCTTCCTTCTTGACAAGGATCAGAAGCCCATTGCTAAAGTATCCACCATTTACTTCCTACAGTCCAACATTCATATTTAGCTTATGAAAGCAACTTGTCACCTTTTCACCTGGATATGGTGTGCGGTTATAATGTTGCTGAATGAAAGTGACAAGCCAACAAGAGAATTGCAGTTTGTTCTCCCATGCATCTATTTGTTCAGATGAATATAACTCTAGCTACCTTTAAAGACTATGAATCATGAATTTTATCCATTTCAATTTTGGCATTAGGTAAACTCTTTAACATTAAGTGGTGCGTTGTTTGTAATGTTTGATGTGAATGTTTTTCTTTTAGGTAACTATTGGTTTTCCTTTTTTTTTCTTCTTCTCTGCCTTTCGGTACCAAGTCAAGAAAAGCTTGATTAGAAGGATGAAAAATAGTAGTTAACTAACTGCAAAAATCTGTAATATTTAGTAAGATGTCATTGGCTGGTATAAGGAAGACTGATTCTGTGAGTATTTTATATTTCTTTCACCTTCTTCGCCAAATGTTGTTGCTATTGTGTTGTTATTTAATGTTCCCTCCAGGACATTGAGGCGATGAAATAGACCAGAAAAATGATGTTCAATATTCAGATTGTGAAATTTGTTAGCAGCAATGAAGGACTCTTAATTGAAGTAAAGAGTGGAAATCCCGTCAATATGTCAAGTAAAGCTATGGGAAATGGTTATAGTAATTGTAGTGCATAAAAGTTGAGATTGAAACATTGCAGGGCAAAATTCAGACACAGGCTTCCAATGTGGAGATTTGAGTGGAGCTATGTATCACTATTTGCTTGTTCTTGAATTTAATTAATGTAGGATAAATTGTATAAAACTAATTCCTTTTTATAAAAAAAACAAGAACATTAGGGGAAAATGCAAATGGGTCAAAATGGGTCGATTTGGTATGATTTAAAAATAAGATTAGTTTAAACTAAACCAATCACCTTCATTTTTATACTCATTCTTGGTATGATTTAAAAATAAGATTAGTTTAAAACATAAAAGTTTAATAATATACATAAGTAATAGAGAGAGTGTGAACCTCGACATAAGAGTGCAAAGTTTATAATGTGGTCTTTGAATGGAAAATAGTGAATTGCTTTGCAAGAAAAATATATTTTTAGTTATGTAAGAGATGTAATGAATGCTCTCATCAACTACTGAAATGCAGTGCAAGCTTACTATAAGACCTTTGATAAAGTGGTAATAAAATAAATTCATTATCATGAATGTTGCCAATAATGTCGCAATGTTTTGACATTTTAGTAATATGGCAAAACAGTGCCACGAATTTACAACACATTTGTTATTCTGTCATATAATTAAGACATTTTACATAATTTTCGTAAATTATATGTCGTAATCTTGGGGAATTATAGAAAATGACACATATATGTCACGAGAAAGATGACACAACAAAGAAATGACACAACTGTGCCACATATTTACAACAAATTAATAATTATGTCATTAAATTGTGACATTTTATAGAAGTGTTGTAACAAAATATGTCATAATATTGAGACACTAAATCATGTGTTGCATATGTGTCACAAGAAAGGTGACGTAGCAAGGATATGATGTAAAATTATCGCAAATAAATGACACATTGGCATAATATGCGACGTTTACATATTAAACGCATGCATTTATGTCACAATAGGTCAACTTTGTTGTAGTGTGGATAAGTTTCTAGATCTTGTATGGTGTAGAATCTAGGATCAAAGCCATCCACTGATCATGTTAAGTAAATATCCCAAGGCTTAGTTTAATATAGTTTGTTATCTTTGATTTGCATGCTTAACCATTTTTAGAGAACCCCTCTCCCCAAACCATGTTTTTGGCACAAGCTATTCACGACACATAATTGGAGTGATGCCCGACTATGAGTCTTGTCTAGTTAACCTTTAAATCCTAGCATCTTTGTGGATGACTTTGGAATTGCCCCTACCCACTCTATGGTAGTGAGTACAGGAGCAACATTATAAATTCTGTCTTTGTCAAACGCTCTGCGGGTTAATTGATCTTCCGTAAAAAGGTGGTTTGTTAATAACCCAGTAGGGTGCAGATCGAGGAGGCCGCACAAGAAACATCTACCACTAAGGTGAAGGTAGTCAACCCTTCACTGCCATTCCCGAATACTTTGAGAGGAAAGGCAAAAGTGGTGTCCAACGAGGAGCGAATTCGATAAGTCTTCAAGTGGTAGGAGATATTATCCCACTTTTGGATGTAATTGATCAAATCCCATCTTATGCTAAATTTCTCAAGAATGCATACTAAGAAGAGGCATAAGCCTATAAAAAGGGTAGGAAAAGTGAAAATATGGGGAACTTCCACATTAGCTCATAGAAGCCTACCTAATAAATGTGATGATCCTGGTATGTTTTCCATTCCTATCCTTTTAGGTGGTAAGCTAGTCAGGGATGATATGATTGATCTTGGGGAATCTATAAATGTCTTTCCCTGTAGCTTGTATGAAACTCTTGATTCAAGAGAGCTTGGGGTGTTTTTCCAATTGGTAGATCACTCTCAAAACTAGTCCAAGAGATCTAGTTAAGGATGTGGTGGTTAGGGTTGGTAAGCTAGTTTTTCCAGCGGACTTATATATCCTTGATATGTTGCATGATGAAAGTGTACCCCCAATCTTATTGGGGAGACCATTTTTAAAGACATCGAGGACCAAAATATATGTCCACCTAGGAACCTTGACCCTAGAAGATGACATAGATAGAGTTGGTTTTCAAATTTATAAGCCTAATCATGGATCCCTAATTCATATTTTTGCTTGGAATGGTGTGAGCATTTATGATGAATTTGATTAATTTGAGGAGTCTTGCATAAATGATGATGATGAGAGTCCTTACAAGATTGATGAGGGAACACATATTGTGAGCTTTAAACTTGATGAAAATACCGACGACTCTAGTGCCTTGCATAATTTTAGTGTTGATTATCTTATGGAGAATTGTTTTTCTATGTCTTTGAACACTAAAATGCAGCGGGTTGTGGAGCGTGGCAAGGAGTTGAGAGCTCCTAGACCACTTCTTAGAGGGAAAGGCTAGGAACTCGACATTGTCTAAGGGCATACATGACCTCTTGATGAGTGATAATGTACTTAAAGGTAAGGATGACTCTTTGTGAAAGCCTCTACATAAAGATGTCATCATGGTTGGAGTCGTGGATAGCGACTCCGGAGACCCAACGGTGGGTTTATTTTGATTCTCAAATGCATGAAAAATAAGTCGTGAGAACGACAATAAAAATAAGGTGTTTTTCTTTATTTTGATTTTTAGTTGTTTCCTTGTTTTTTGTGTTGCAAAGGATTTTTGTTGGGAATTTTGGTTGATATTGATTTAGATCGAGTCTTGTGGTTTTGGTTAGGAGAAAATGGGATTTGGGGTGAAAAGTTGAAAATGAGTGAAAAGTTTAATTCTATTTGGCTAATTATGTGACTGATTGCATGTTATGAGTGCTAGACTAATTCCTAATGAGGGGAATCCCTTGGCTTACCCCAATAGATAAGCATTATAGTTTGTAGCTACTAGGGTCATGGAAACCCTAGAGTCATCATGAGATGCAAATTCTTTGTCTCTCTAGGCCTAGGGTTGGTGTCCATAGTGGAGTGCTTGAGACATATTTTCTTTACTCTTGTATCTAACTATTGCGGCCTACACAAGGCTACGATCCTTTAAGCAGGGGCTAGTTAGCATCGAGAGTGAAATGACAGAATGAGGAGCAGATCCAAAAAAGGTCAATTAACACACATTCCCTAATTACAGAGGCAGTGAGTTAGTTCTTGAGGGGAGACGAACCTTTGTGTGATAGACATTGGGATTCGTGCCCATCTCCTCACTATGTGACATAGGCATGGGATAGGTTTATATGTCTTACATGTAATAGAATTAAGGATTAAATTCATCAATCGGTTATGTTACACAAATATCTACCAAGACTAGTTAATTATGGTTTTAATTTCTTTTCTTGCATGCTTGGAAGTTTGTTAGACATGATCCCCCCCAATTATATATTCCTAATCATTAGCTACTCTCGGCACACAATCAGAGTGACGCCTAATTGTGGGTTGTTTAAAGCTAGCCCTAAAATTCTAGTATCTCTGTGGACGACTTCGGACTTGCCACTGGCTACTCTATAATAGTTAGTAGTGAGTACGGGAGCAACTTACAAAAATCTTATCTTTGATTTTTTCACTTTGCGGGTAATTTAACTCTCCCACAAGGTTTTGAACGACCCAGCGGGGTGCGGATCAACTGTCATAGGGAAGCTTTTATCTAGGTTGAGTGACTCTGGGGCAAGATCTGGCATACTTAGCTATAGGACCCTTGTTGGCTCCGATACTAGGGTAGGTTGAACGACATTTTACAGGGATGGTGACTTGGGCACAATTATACAATGTTGTCTAAATGACCTCAAGGAATTGGAAAAGTTTATGAGGTCATTTTACTTTCCGCCTTATAGAGAATAATAGGTGTTTAGGGTTGGGGAATATGTACAGGATGCACTATTCCGGTGTTTGGATCTTGCACATGCATGGGATAAGAGGGAAGGTTCTTAAGAACTGTGTATTAATAAGTTAGAGCATATTATCAAGAGTTGAGCGTTGTGTGTGACCAGCTGAGGGATGAGGTTCTGAGGCTCTTTCAATAAGAGGGGGAATGGAAAAGTGTATTGAAGTCCACTGTTGACGAGTTGCAACATAAGGGTGGGATCTGGGACAAGACATTGGCCCACGTGGTTGTGTATTTGGAATAGGCTAATAAACTGATCTTTAACGAGAAGCAGAGCTTGACTGCGGTCAACTATGAAATTAGTCAGGATCTTGATTTCCCCTCTTCGTCCTTAGGTATACGAGGTCTACAAGGGGAATCAGATGTGGATAGTTTGGTTGTGGTTTCGGATTTAATGGATATACGTCTGAATATGCGAGCATATATTAAAAATCTTAAAGGTGATAATACCTCTTCGTGTCAATTCATGGATCAGTATCACAAAACTATGGGACTGCTAAGTATTCAGCTTGATCGTGAAGAGTACAGGCCGGTTGAGGATTAGAAGGCATATTATGAACAATTAGCTAAAATGTGACAGTTGTTCTAGAAAGGCTATCACTCTTATATGCATATGGAAAGCTTACTTTCTAGCACCTTAGAAGTGGAAGAATAGGTTAGTGATTGTAGGAATAGAAAAAATTGTAACTTAGGTCCCCAAGATTTTGGGTGGTTGTCCTGGCTTTGTGCCTCAATCTTTTGTATCAGCTTATACTTGTAATGACATCGAGTTATGGTGGTTCCATGTTCCATAATGTTTAGTGGGGATGTGTCCCATATGTTCCTGGAACAGATTGTCTTTGCATGTTGTGATGTTGTGGGTAGTGTTCCCGCCTAAGTTAGTTTGTGACGCATGGCTCTTATTTTCCTAAGGTTGGTTAAATGCCACGTATTTGGGCTAGGTGTCTCATCCATCTGGTCTAATGAATAATTGTTGGATTTTTATGCCTCCATGATTTTGTATGGTTTTTCCCACGTTGGGCATAGCTTCCTAGTCTTTTCAGCTACGTTGGCTTCATTCTTCCTTAGGACTAGGTCTATTACCTTGAACGTGATTGTGCGAACTTTTCCATTGTACGACTTTTCGATATTTTGCTTGTACTTGCTTCTCTGATGGGTGTTATTCATCATTGCTCTTCGAGAATATCCAAGTTCACTCTCAATACTTTATGATTTCCTTCATCTCTATAGCCGATGATTCTTGGGTTGGGAATCCCTACTTCTGCGAGGATGACCACTTCGTGTCCGCATGTTAAACTAGAGGGTGTTTCTGAAGTTGGTGTTCTTGGCATGGTTCTGTATGCTCAGACAATTGTCGGTAGTTCTTTAACCCATCATGTCTACTTCCCTTCCAGTCGTTTTTGGATCCCTTGGACTATGGTCCTATTTGTGACATAAACATTCCCGTTGACTTGTGGGTGTGCTATGGAGGTGAAATTTTGACTTATACTCATAACACCACTCGTTTAAGGCTTCACTTATAAACTATGTCCCGTTGTCGAGATGATGGTCTTTAGTATTCCAAAGTGACATGTTATATTCTGCCAGACGAATGAGATTTTTATTTTGGTTGTGATCTTATTCAAAGGGTTTTCTTCTATAGATTTGGTGAAGTAGTCGACTGCGACAATGAGGAATTTTTCTCCACTTGAGCCTATTGGGAAAGGGCCTACAATATCTATTCCTCATTTATCAAATAGCCAAGCACTATAGACTCACATCATCTCAGATTGAGGGTTTTTTTGGACCGTGGCATTCCATTGGTAGTTGTTGCCTTTTTGGACAAAGGCATGCACATTTTTTCTAACATGGTAGGCCAGTAGTACCCTGATCGTAGTATTTTCTTAGCCAGGTTTTAGCTCCTTGTTGTGATCTGCACCATCTCTCGCGCATATCTCTAACAATGAGTGCTGACTCACGGGGTCATATGCATCTGAGCTTGGGTGTGAGGTATTCCCTTTTGTACAAGATTTTGTTGAAGTATCTATGTGATGGTTCCTTGAGCTTAATTTTCAGTGCTTCCACTTTATTCGTCGGTAAGGTACCGTGATCGAGGTACTGTATGATAGGTCTCATCCAACTTTGTTCTCCTTGTACTTGCACCACACTTATGGATGTTTTTCTCTGAGTTAGTATTAGTTCTACAAGAACATCTTTCACTTTCTGATGGTATTTGTATCTTGAGGTGGCCAACTTACTTAATGTGTATGCTTAAATGTTCTCTGAACAGGGGATGTGTGTAATTTTGAAGTGATTGAACTAGAGGATTAGTTGTGTCATCCGATTTAGGTATTTAACCAATTGTCATTCCTTGATAATATAGTCTCCAAGCACCTGCTGAACGATTACCTGTAAGTCACTGAGGACGAGGACACTTCGTATGCTCATTCTTAGCACTTAGTTGAGACCATTGATAAGGGCTTCATATTCGGCTTTGTTGTTCGTGAGCGATAATCGGAAACGGTGTACGTACTTGTGCTCATCTCCTTTTAGGTTGATCAATAATAGCCCATATTTTCATCCTAATTTTGACGATGTTCTATCAATGAAGAGTATCCAGGCGCTCTGGTAACTTTCTATTTTCCTTTGGGATCTGTCACTTTGAAGTTAGTTGCTAGATGATCTCTACCTAAAAGTATGTGTTAACCAGTGAATTTAGCACATTTGTCAGTATGTTTTGGATGGTTGATTGCTAAGTTTAGTTGGGTTTACATTACAAGGGGTTTAGATAGCTATTGTTGGTTTTCTTATCTAAATCCTTAGTTTTGTAGACTTATTTAGACCTAATAGATGTTATGTCCTCACGAGCATCTAGATTCTATTTTGTAAGCTTATTTGAGATTCCTCGTAAGCACTTCGGCCTAGATTGTAGATGGTCATTTGCAAGATAGTAGTAGAGAGAAAAAGACCATTCGCAAGGATGGTAGTAGATAGAAGGCCACGAGTCAAAATGTGATAGTATATGGAATCGCGTCAAGAAGAGAAAGGAGTCAAAGAACAAACAAAAATTAAGACTGGCATGGATGTGTTGTATTTCACGGGTCATGCCAGCATATTAGATGGTGCCAAGTAAAAACACCGGCCTCAAGTAGCTAGACGGCCCATGCAGTTCAAACCCCTTGTCTAGCTAAGTATGTAGCACGGGTCGTGCCATATTGCATGGCTCGTTCCCCTTGAAGATGAAGTTCTGAAGACCACTCCACATCCCATGACATTTTGCATGACCCCACCATCAGTTGCCAAGAAATCGACTGCCAGCCGGCTGCCCACGAACTATTACATGGACCGTGCAGTTCAAGTGCTCAAGAAGATGTCACAGTCGGTGGCTAGCAAGGATACGCACGAGTCGTGCACTCAAATGACAAAAAATATTATCCCAATCGGTGGCCTGCGAGGTTACGCAAAGACCGTGTGCTCGGAAGATCAGAGATGCACAGCCAACTGGGGGTTGTGCACTATTGCACATACCGTGCCACACGGGCCATATGCTATTGCATGGCCCATGCTTGCACCCAGCTAGGGTTTTTTTGGGCCTCTTTAAAGCCCAATTTCTATATACTATATAAAGCAACCTATGTCTACTAGGCTTTAAGTTTGGATAGTTAATTTTTCATTCTCCTAGTTTTGCCTAAGAGTAGGTAGAGAAAGAAAGGGAATAACCTTTCTCTCTTAGATTAATTTTCCTAGTTTTGCCCAAGGGCATTGAATCCAATAGAAAGATTGGGTTCAATGCTTAGGGAGTAGTTCATTAGCTTAGGGGATTTAAATTTGTATTCATGACTTGGTAGTTATTTTGTGATATTCTAAGATACTATTATCTCTTAATGATTATGAATATTATGCTTGACTTGTTCCTTACATTCTTGTTAAATGAGTAATTGATATCCTATGTTGGCATACACCTTAGTCTATTTCTCATGTATGGCGCAACTGTGGTTTTCCCCTTGGGAGTGTGGCTAGAGTAATAGGGGTAGTGAGAGTAAGTGACCGTCTGGGTGTATACATGTGGGTCATGAGCATCGCTCTAATGACCGTACACAAGTATGAACTGGATAATGGTAGCCCGACAAGCGAGGATATGACAATTAGTAACAACTGCGGTTGGTATAATTCAACCTTTGTCGTCGCAACCATATCATTATGAGATGCCAATCATTTTGCCTCTGTAGGCCTAGGGAGAAGCATTCATAGTCGAGTGCCCATGATGTAATTATTTTGGGGAAGAGAAATGCATAATGTCCAGGCCATTTAATGCACTTCCCTTATTATGGAGGCAGTGTCAATAGAAGAGAATGTGAGCACCTTTGTGTGACACATAAATGGAAGTGTTGGCTATCGACCACAATATGTGACATAAGCATTGAGATATGTCGATACATCTTGTATTTGATAGAATCTAGGATAAAAGTATCGTACCAATCATGTAACGCAAATATCCCCAAGTGTTAGCTTAATCAAGCTTATTACCTTGCTCTTACATGCTTAGTAGTAATTAGATTAAAAAAACCCAAACCTTGTTTGCAACATTGATGTGCCCTTTTATGCATGCATTAAAAAAATGCATTCGACACATTTATTATCATGTTTTTTGGTTGATTGCTAGTTTTAGTTAGGTTTACACGATAAAGGGTTTAGACTACCATTATTGGTTTTCTTGTCTAAATCTCGAGTTTTGTAGACTTAATTGAAACTAATGGACACTTTGTATTCACGGGCACCTAGATTTTCCTTTGTAATCTTACAAGTAGGTTGCTCATCAGTATTTTTACACCATTTTGTAGAAGGTCATCTGGGAGGGTGGTAGAAGATATTTGAAGGTCATTCCCAAGAATAATAAAAGATATTAAAGGTCATTCGCAAGGATGGTAGTAGATTGAAGGCCACATACTTAAATGCATGGTAATACATAGAATTGAGCCAGAAAAAAGCGGATTTGAAGTTCAAGAAGGCTAAGAACGAAAAACAGCGCAAACCAGTCAAATCAGCCGACACAAGGCCCAGCACGAGCCAAGCCATGGTTGCACAACCCATGCCAAGGGTGGCTTGCATGGCCTCTGCCATCCAACACAGTAACATGGGTCGTGCAGGTCCATGCAGGTTGTGCCTTCCGTGCCTCAAACTCGCTCCAAACAGCTAAATATTGGAACAAACCGTGTTGTTTCACATGGTCCACATCCCAAAAGTAAAGAGCAACCCATAGGGTGTGAAAAATTACATGTATTGCGTTGTTCAACTAAAAAAAGGTTCTTCCTGGTGACGAGTCATGTCAAACAACACGGGGTGCGCAAATCAGAAGTTCAAAATGCATCACCGGTCGATAGTATATGCCAGTATGCATCAAGGCCTAATTCCCAACTACTATATATATTGACCAGGGTTTAAGTTTATGTTCATTTTTGAGACTTCAAGAGTAGATTAGAGAGAGAAAGTTCTCCTCTTTCTCTCTAGGTTCTTCTCCATTCTTCTCTTTATTTTTCTTTTGCCCAAAAGTGTTGAATCCAATGAAATACTTGGGTTCAATGCTTAGGGAGTAGTTTATTTACTTGGGGACTGTGTTTTTATTCATGAATTAATTCTTGTTTTGTGAGATTCTTTAGATATATATTGCTATATGTTTGTGATTATTATGTTTGCTTGTTCTTCATATTCTTATTAATTGCATGATTGTTACACTAAGATTGGCACACATCGTAGTCTACTTTCATGTTGGTGAAATTATTGATATCCCTCGGGGAGGGAAACCTAGATGTGTTTGGGGAAACGATAGTCCGGAACCGTATGGGTATGTGCACGTGGGTTACCGAGTCAACATTACGATCGACCATACACTAGTTAGCCAGCTAGTTGGTCCAAAGGTTTACGAATACAGATAGCTAAAGTAGCAAACTAGGGCTAGCTTTGCAACCTTAGAACCATCGATAAGATGCTTCACCCCCTTTGCCTTTTTGGGCCTAGGGAGAAGTATTCCTTGTGTAGTGCCCGGGACGTAATAGCAGGAGAGATTCAGATCTGCACAATAGGCAGGCCCGTTATTGTAGTCCCTAATTACAAAGGCGGTACATATGGAAGATTACATGTGCACCTTACGTGACAGGTCTGGGGAAGTGTTGACCTTTGATCACATCACGTGTCACAAACACTGGAATAAGTTTGTAGTTCTTGTATGTGATGGAATCGAGGATCGAAACAACATTGATCATGTTACGCAAATACACCCCAAGTGCTAGTTTACATAGTTTATTCTTGTATTAATTGCATGTTAGTGGTTGTTAGAAACCCCCCCCCCCAAGCATGTTTTACCAACACTGATTATTCCTAGCGTGTGATCGGATTGAAGACCCAATCGCGGCTATGTGTATTTGACTTTTAGATTCCTAACACCTCTGTGGATGACCCCGATCTTGCCACTATCTACCCTTTTTGGCAGTATAGTAGTAGGAATGGTAGAAACATTACAAATCTCTATCTTTGACCTCACTTAGCCTCATCTCGGTTCTGATTAGTAAATCTCCCATGATTGACGAATTAAAGCGATGCTAGGAAGGGGCAAGCTAAACATTGACTATTCAAGACATGCAGCAGATTAACGACCCGGTTGCTGTCTTTGCGTAGTTAACTCTTAAATTCCTAGCATCTCTGTGGATGACACCATACTTGCCACTATCTACCATTTGGTAGTGTAGTGTAGTGAGTACGGGAGCAACAATACGAATCTCTATCTTTGTGAAGCTTCCCATGGATTAATTAATCTCCCGTAAAAAGGTGGTTTGTTAATAACCCTACGCGGTGTGGATCAAATTTTAGCGTTGTCGTCGGTGATGCTAGTTTAAAATTTTAATTATTAACTTACATTGCTAGTTGGTAAAGTAGTTAGTGTCTCTCTTGTTTTTTCTTGTAGTTTTTCGGAATAGGTATTGCTTAAATTCTTGGTATAAACCGAGAATCCTTGCTCTACGATTCCGAATTTTATATATTTTTCCTTATTTTTTATTTATTGGAAAAAGAAAAAAATGTGGGAAGGAAGTGCTCAACGAGCAAGATTTTGTAGGGTATGTTATTATAATCATCCCACAGAATCTTGTTCTTGGTTGAGGGAAAATGGGAGAGAAATAGAAATTGTTATTTCATGAGGCCAATGGGAGCAAGAATGGTACCCATACCATGACTCCCCCAATTCAGTTTTGAGTTACATCCCTAATTTGTGGAACCAATAATTGGATTTAATTCCCAAATCCTCATGTGAGGAATTATTTGAAGCTTTGGCTAATTTTGGTAGAAATAATGAGCCGCTTCAATCCCAAGTATTTGGTTGCATTAAATATTTAGGAATTCAAATTTCTTCGAGTATTGAGAGAGTTGGGGAGCAAGTAAGTGAGTTGATAGGGAAGGTGAGCCAACTAGTCGGAAGAAGGAAGATAATGGATGAAAAAGCTCCACCACCCCCTTTTTTGGATGGGCTAAGGAGTAGGCAAGAAGCTGAGCACAACAAGGAGCCTCTTGAGATCCTCGGACACTTTGAGGTTGATCCTTCTACTTTTGACACTATTAATCGTGTGCCTAAATGTGAATTTTTTTGAAGGAACTATGTGCTTTGAGATATGAACCTAGGCATAGATTGGTATATCAAACTAGTGATTATCTCCCCCTTCTTATGCAAAATGACCTCCCCCAAGTGCAAGGATCCTGGCATGTTCACCATTCCTTTCACAATTCAAGGGAATTTGATTAAGGATACTATGGTGGATTTAGGAGCCTCCGTTAATTTTGTCCAATTGTCTAATCGCTCCACCACATACCTAAGAGGTATCGTGGAGGATGTTATGGTCAATGTGAACAGACTAACATTCCAGGCTGATTTCTATGTCTTAGATATGGAAAATAAAAAGGATACCACTCTTATATTATTAAGGAGACCTTTCTTGAAAAACTCTAAGGCTAAAATCTATGTGCCTACCAGAAAGTTAAGCTTAGAGTGGGTAAAAAATTGTGGACTTTAACATGTATGAGAGCATAAATTGTCTTGCTGATGAATCTCTTCTATTTGTCATTGATGCTCTTGATGATATTGTGCAAGAGACTTTTGATGTTTCCATGAAAGTAGCTTTAGAGAATGATCATATTAATGATTCATTCTTTAGTTCTCTGAATGCTAGCTTAGTGGAGAGTGTGGGAGGTTGATCCCCAAATTGAGACTCACATAGAGGCCCTACCCAAAAACCTAGATTAACTAGTGATGCCTGAGACCACGCCTTAACCACCCGTAGTCGAACTTAAGCCTTTACCCAAAAAACTTGAAGTATGCTTTCTTAGGCGAGGGAAAGACACTACGGGTGATTATTTCTAGTAGGCTCACTACTGACCAAGAAGTTAGGTTGATTGAGGTGTTTAGAAGATTTAAGGGAGCCATAGGTTTGACCTTATCTGATATCAAAGGTATAATTCCCTCAACATGTATGCACCGTATATTATCAGAGAAGGGTGCAAAGCTTGTACGCCAACCTCATAGGAGGTTGAATCCACCGATGGTGCAAGTAGTTAAAGGTGAAGTCCTCAAGCTACTTAAGGCCGGGTGATATACCCTATATCTGATAGTAGTTGGGTGAGTCTCACCCTAGTGGTGCCGAAAAATAGCAGGGTGATTGTGGTAGAGAACAAGGATGGGGTTTTGGTACCCACCCGTATTCAATCCAGGTGGCGAGTATGTATTGATTATCGCCGCCTAAATGGGATAACTCGCAAGGGCCATTTTCCCCTACCCTTTATTGACTAGATGCTTGAGGGGTTAGCCAGCCACGCTTATTATTATTTTCTTGATGGCTATTCGGGATGTATCCAAATAGCCATCGGCCCTAAGGACCGAGAAAATACTACCTTCACATGCCTTTTTGGCACTTTTGCCTATAGGTGCTTGCCCTTTGGTCTTTGCAATGCCCCGGTGCCTTCCAAAGATGTATGGTTAGCATATTCCAGGAATTCATTGATCATTTTGTTTAATTATTCATGGATGATTTCACCATTCATGAAGACTTGTTTGACTCTTGCTTACATCATCTAGCACTTGTGCTAGAAAGGTGTATTGACACAAACATCATTTTGAACTCCAAGAAATGCCACTTTATGGTAGATAAGAGCATTGTTCTTGGTCATGTAGTGTCAGACCAAGGTCTAGAAGTGGACAAGGCTAAAGTGGACACGATCAAATTCTTACCTTGCCCCCACTAGTGTTAGTGATATTAGGTCACTCTTAGGTCACGCCGGCCATCTAAGTATATTGACAACCCCTGAGAGCCTAGATCCCACCAAGGGAAAGCTTAAGTTGGAACCCATTTGAGAAGAATTTCCCGAAGAACAATTTTTTGGGGTGTCGATTAGCTAGCCTTGGTATGCCTATATAGTGAACTATCTTTCCACAAATAATTCCCTCCCGCGTATGATCAAACAAGAAGGGATAGGTTGGGAAATGAAGAAAATATTATTTTTGGGATGATCTTTACTTGTGGAAGCATTGCATCGACCAAGAGATTAGGAGGTGTATTCCCAAAGATAAAGTAGAGCCCATCCTTAGACTTTTCCATTCCTCCACTAGTGGTGGACATTTCAGGTATAAGAGAACCATCAAGAAAGTGGTGTAATGTGGGCTTTACTGGTCCAACATGTGGAAACATACCCAAGATTTCATCCTATCATATGATCGGTGCCAAAATATGGGCAATATCTCATTCAAAAATATGATGCCCCTAATTCTTGCAATGCCCGTTGAGGTTTTTGATGTGTGGGGGATGGATTTCATGGGGTTCTTTCCCAGATTCTGGTTTAACACCTATATTCTAGTGGCTACATGTCTAAATAGGTTGAAGCCAAGGTGACAAGGAAAAATAACATGGCAATAGTAACGAGTTTCCTCAAGTTAAATATCTTCTCTCGGTTCGGCGTCCCCCAAACCCTAATTAGTAATAGAGGAACCCATTTTTGCAACAAGGTCATGGAATCCTTGCTTAAGAGATACAGAGTGACCCATAGGACATCCACCATGTACCATCATCAAACAAATGGCTAAGCGGAGATATTCAATCGGGAAATCCTGGAAGTCGGTAAACCCGTCTAGAAAGGATTGGAGTACCAAGTTGGATGATGCACTTTGGGCCTACCGGATCGCACACAAAACCCCCATAGGCATGTCACACTTCCAGATCCTCTTTGGAAAAATATGCCACCTCCGGTCAAAGTACAAGACACATTGGGTCGTCAAACGCATGAATATGGACTTGAGTGAAACTGGGAAACATAAGAAGCTACAACTACAAGAGTTTGAAGAACTTAGACATGACTCCTATGATACCACACTGATTTACAAGGAAATAACGAAAGCACGACATGATGATAAAATAGTGAAGAAGAACTTTGTGGTGGGACAAAAAGTTCTTGTTTTCCAATCTCAGTTGCATCTCTTTCCGGGTAAATTGCGGTCAAAGTGAGCAGGTACGTATGTGGTGAAACCAAGGAATATGCCAAGGAGCAATAGAGGTGAAAGATGAAAAAAAATAACATTAAGTGGCTAGTCAATGGGCAAAGGGTGAAACCCTATTTTGAGTGAGAAAAATTGGGAGTGAACAAGGAGGGCAGTCCCTTCTTTGGTGATCAAATCCATGCATGAACATTCCTAAAGTAAATAAGTCGTGAGGATGACAGTAAAGAAACTGCGTTTTGATTTTGTTTTGATAGAGTTATGAAAACTTGTTTTGATAGTGATATTGAGATAGTGTAGACATTGGTGGTGTTTTAGGGATCTTTAGTCATCAGATTTTCTAAGTGGAGCAGCATTATGCTTGGTTTTTATGTTTCTGAATGTAGGAATTTGTGACAAAAATCGAAGGAAAAAGTGTTTGGCACGGCTCATTCCAAGCCTCGTGCTGCAAGCCAGCACTAGGAATTCATACATCATGAGTCGTTCCATAATGATAGAGCCAGGCGGTTAGTAGACAACGTTAAGAACTTGGGTGTTTCCAACCTCTTTCTTGCCTTGGTCACATGCATTGGGGACAATGCATAAACTAAGTGTAGGGGAGGGGTTGGGGCACCTTCACATGGCGGCATCTCTTTTTCCTTTGTCTACTTATACTTGCTTGATTTGAATGTTTACCATGACTACTTTCCCTATCTCTTTTCCCTCATTTGATTTTGAAAACTTTTGTTGTTTGGGTTGTTTTGAAACTTTCTTTTTTATAGGTGCGAGGCCACCTTTTGTAGTTTTTTTAGGATGGTGAACACTTTGATGGTGTTAGTTGATTTTTATCTTATATTCATTTAGTATGAATAATTTGGGGCATTTTGTGCTACGCACAAAAAAATTGAAAAAAGTGAAAAAAATATAAACCCGGCTAAGTAAAAAACCTGAAAGGGAGACTTAGGCAACAATGGGAAAGACCCGGATATGTTGAAAAACCTATGAAAAAGTGAGAGTCCATGGTGTGGAAAAGGTGAGAAGTGAGGAAACATTTGTGGGAAGCTAGGATGAAAATCTGAAAGAGCTCCTAGGCAAAATGAGAGAAATTGAGAGAAAATGAAAAATATCCTATGGTTCTCTTTGATTGTCATTTGGAAGTCCTTTTTGTAGATTAAGTTAGCTTCACACTCATCTCTGTGAATTTCACCTTTTGTTGGTATGATTGGTTGGATAAATTACTTTAGCTTCTTTAGAGAGTGAGAGTTATGAGATTCTTACATCTTTGGGGGAACTAAGGTAGTTTAGGAATAAATGTTTAACCTGTTGGAGAACTCTTTACATGCTAAGTTTCTCTTAGATCTTTGCTCGTTCTTGTGTACACGAGGATGAGTAAATGTTTAAGTGTTGGGGGATTGATCTGCACCTAAAATCATGTGTTAGCGAATACATTTAGCACATTTGTTATAATGTTTTGTATGGTTGATTACTAGGTTTAGTTGGGTTTAAATTACAAGGGGTTTAGATAGACATTGTTGGTTTTCTTGTCTAAATTCTTAATTTTGTAGACTTATTTAAACCTAATGGATGTTATGTCCTTACGAGCGTTTAGATTCTATTTTGTGAGCTTATTTGTAGATTGCTTGTATGCACTTCGTCGTAGATTGTAAAAGGCCATTCGTAAGGATGGTAGTAGATAGTAGAAGGGCATTCGCAAGGATGGTAGTATACAGAAGGCCACGAGTCAAAACATGATAGTAGATGGAATCGCGCCAAGAAGAGAAAGGAGTCGAAGATAAAATAAAGTGAGGACTGGCACAACCGTGTTGTATTGCACAGGTTGTGCCAGCCAATTGGATGGTGCTAAGTAAAGTCACGGCCACAGGTAATTGCACTGCACGTGTAGTGCAAACCTCTCATGCGGCTAAGTATGCAGCACGGGTCGTACCATATTGCACGAACCGTTCCCCTTGAAGATGAAGTTCTGAAGATCAGCCCACATCCAGTTACCTTTTGCACGACCATGCATCAGTTGCTAAGAAATTGACTCCCAGTCGGCGACCCGTGAAGTATTGCATGGGCCGTACAGTTAAAGTGCTCAAGAAGATGTCCCAGTCGATGGCTCACGAGGATACGCACGGGGTGTGTACTCAGAAGACTAAAAAAGATGATCCCAGTCGGTGGTCCATGAGGATATACACATGATGTGCGCTCAGAAGACCGGAGACACGTAGCAAGCTTGTGGCCCATGCACTATTGCACAGATCATACCACATGGGTCGTGTGCCATGTCACGGCCCATGCTGTCAGCCAGCAACTGAATTTCTATCTACTATATAAAGAGATCTGTCTACTAGGGTTTAAGTTTGGATAGTTAAATTTTCTTTCCCCTAGTTTTGCCTAAGAGTTTTGTCTTATTTAATTTTTCTAGTTTTTCCCAAGGGCATTGAATCCAATGGAAAGATTGGATTCAATACTTAGGGAGTAGTTGATTAGCTAGTGGATTTAAATTTGTATTCATGACTTGGTAGCTATTTTGTGAGATTCTAAGATCCTCCTATCTCCTAATGCTTATGAATATTATCTTAACTTGTTCATTACATTCTTGTTAAATGTATGATTGATATCCTATGTTGGCATACACCTTAACTTATTTTTCATGTATGGTGCAACTATGATTGTTCCCCTGGAAGTGTCGCTAGGGTAATTGGGTGAGTGAGAGTCTGCGACTGTGAGGGTGTATGTATGTGGGTCGTGAGCACTACTTCGATAACCATATGCTAGTATGAACTTGATAATGGTAGCTCGATAGGCGACTGACAGTTACTAGCAACTACGGTTCTCGTAATTCAACCTTTGTCGTCGCAACCCTAGAGTCATCATGAAATGTTAATCTCTATGACTCTATAGGCCTAAAGAGAAGCATTCATAATAGAGTGACTGAGATATAATTATTTACAATGAAGAGAATTGCATAACGGCCGGGCCATTTGATGCACTTCCCTAATCACGGAGGCAATGTCGATAAAAGAGGACTTGAGCACCTTTTTGTGACAGACAAATGGAAGTGTTGACTATAGACCACACTATGTGACATAAGCATTAAGATAGGTCTATACGTCTTCTATTTGATAGAATCTAGGATCAAAGTATCTTACCAATCATGTAACGCAAATATCCTAAAGTTTTGGCTTAATCTAGTTCATTACCTTACCCTTGCATGCTTAGTATTTGTCAAATAAAAAACCCCAAACCTTGTTTGCAACATTTATTATTCCCGACACGCATCAGATTGACTACCCAATTACGAGCTTTGCATAGTTAACTCTTAAATTCCTAGCATCTCTGTGGACGACCCCGAACTTGCCACTATCTACCCTTTGGTAGTTTAGTAATGAGTACGGGAGAAATAATACAATCTCTATCTTTGTGAAGCCTCCCGCATGTTAATTAATCTCCCGTAAAAAAATAGTTTGTTAATGACCACACGTGGTGCGGATCACTAGGTCTGGGTCTAGTTATTCCTCCATGTCCCCTAGGAAGTTAGTTATAACTTAGCCCTTGAGTGTAGTTTTGGGGCGGAATGTGACTTCATGCTCTCCTACCTCAATAGCCCATTTCGCTAGGCGGATGGACGCTTCTGATTTGAGGAGGATTTGCTTGATTGGCTGGTCTGAGTACACCACAATCTGATGGGTGATATGAACCTTTATCCATGTGTTAACCAATGCATTTGGCACATTTATTATCATGTTTTGTTTGGTTGATTTCTAATTTTAGTTTGGTTTACACGACAACGGGTTTAGAAGATCATTATTGGGTTTATTAACTAAATACCAAGTTTTGTGGACATAATTGAAGCTAATAGACACTTTATATCCACGAGCACCTAGATTTTTCCTTTGTTATCTTACATTGCTTGTGAGTATTTTTACATCATTTTGTTGAAGGCCATCCGCGAGGGTCGTAGAAGATGTTTGAAGGTTATTTGCAAGAATGGTAGAAGATATTGAAGGTCATTCGCAATTATGGTAGTAGATTGAAGGCCACAGATTCCAAAGCTTGGTAGTAGATGGAATAGAGCCCGAAAAAGGCATATTTGAAGTTCAAGAAGGTCAAGAATGGAAGACGGTGCTAACCGACCGGCACAAGGCCTTTGCACAAGCCCATCCAAATTTGCACGAGCCCATCCAAATTTGCACACCCCATGCCAAGGGTGGCTAGCATGACCCGTGTAAGCCAACATGAGCCGTACATATCAACACGGGTTGTGCACCTCAACACGGGCGGTGCAGGTTCTTGCATTCCGTGCCAACCATGTCCCAAAATCACTCCAACATGGCTAAGTATTGGTGCAAACAGTTCCGTTTTACATGGCCCACGTTGTTCCAAGTTCCAAAAGTAAAGACCAGCCCACGGGATGTGAAAATGACATGGTCGGTGCCGTTCAACTGGGAAAAAAAATTCTTCCAGCCGGCGAGCTTTGACAAACGACATGGGGGGTGCAATAAGAAGTTTAAGACGCGACACCGTCCAATGGCCTGTGCGGCTTGTACCGGCACGACCTGCACAGCACGTGTCATGTAGCACCTCACGTCAACACGAGGTTGCATGGGTCGTGCTGTGCCGTGCACCCCGCGCTAAACGACTTTGCACGGAACGTGCCATTTTCCACAAGGCGCGCATATTTTGGCTGCTTGGGTTCTAGGCCATTATTGGGCCTTTTTCAATGCCTAATTCCCTATTACTATACATATGGACATATGTATGCTAGGGTTTAAGTTTATGTTCATTTTTTAGACTTCAAGAGTAGGCTAGATAGAGAAAGTTCTCTTCTTTCTCTCTAGGTTCTTCTCTCTTCTTATCTTTATTTTTCTTTTGCCCAAAAGTGTTTAATCCAATGAAATACTTAGGTTCAATGTTTAAGGAGTAGTTTATTTACTTGGAGATTGTGCTTGTATTCATGAATTAATGTTTGTTTTGTGAGATTCCTTAGATCTACCTATTTATATTTGTTTGTGATTATTATGTTGGCTTGTTCTTCATATTCTTATTAATTTCATGATTGTTACACTAAGATTGGCACACACCATAGTCTACTTTCATGTTGGTGCAATTATTGGTACCCCTGGGGAAGGAAACCTAGATGTGCTTAGGTTAACGATAATCTGAAATTGTGTGGGTGTGTTTACATGGGTTGCCAAGTCAACGTTATGATCAACCATACACTATTTATCCGGTGAGTTGGTCCAAAAGGTTACGGGTAGAGATAGCTAGAGTAGCAAATTAGGGTTAGGTTTGCAATCCTAGAGCCATCGATAAGGTGCTTCACCCCATTTACCTTTTTAGGCCTAGGGAGAAGCATTTGTGGTGCAGTGCCCAGGACGTAATAGCACGGGGGAGATTCAGATCTACACAACAGGTAGGACCATCATTGAACTCCCCTAATTATGGAGGTGGTGCAAATTGAAGATTACATGTGCACCCTATGTGACAGGTATGGAGAAGTGTTGACCATCGAGCACACCACGAGTCACAAACACTAGGTTTATAGTTATTGTATATGATGGAACCGAGGATCGAAACAACATTGATCATGTTACACAAATACTCCCCAAGCGATAGTTTATATAGTTTATTCTCGTGTTAATTGCATTTTAGTAGTTGTTAGAAAACCCCCACTCCCCAAAGCCTGTTTTACCAACACTTACTATTCCTGACGCATGATCAGATTGATGACCCGATTGCGGTTATGTGTAGTTGGCTCTTAGATTTCTAACATCTCAGTGGACGATCCCATTATTTCCACTATCTACCCTTTTGGTAGCGTAGTAGTATGAACGGGATCAACAATACAACTTCTATATTTGACGACTCCCTCTCGCTTAACAGTAAATCTCTCGTGAAAATGGTTATTTAATAGCGATGCCAGGAAGGGGCAGGTTAATGGGCTTGAAATTATGATCGGAGTATCTTGTGCGAGTGGAGATGTGTGAGGGTGAGCTTCTCTATAGCCAAGTAGTTCCTATTAGCTCCCAAGAGGCTTTGACTAACGTAGTACGCAGACGCTTGGCGTCCGGGTTCTTGTCGTACTTGGACTAAGCTAACAACGTGTGCCAAGACCACTAGGTATACGTAGAGGATTTCACCTGGCTTGTAGTAGCGGTGAATATTATAGCTCCTCTTTGAGTTTTTCGTATGCTTTATGACAGTCTGCTATCCAGGAGAACTTTGGTGCTTTTAGTAGGACATCAAAGAATGACATGTGTTTTATGTTGCTTTGACGAAGCGAGTAAGTGCAACTAGGGAGCCAGTGAGAATTTGAGCCTCTTTGACTGACCGTGGTGGTGGTAGTGTCGATATTGCTTGTATTTTCTTTAGGTTAACTTCGATGCCTTTCAACGATACTTTGAATCCCAAGAATGCCTGCTTCTACTCCGATGGTGCATTTTTTGGGATTTAGATTCATTCTGATTGACTGAAGTGTGATTAATGTTTTTGAAATGTCTTTCGAGAATTCCCCTAGGCTATACTTATGATGACCATATCATCTACATAGATTCCAAGTTGCATCCAACTAGGTGTGAGAAAGCTTTATTGACTTTTCGCTGATAGGTTGCTCATGCGTTATTCCGTCTAAAAGGGCATTTTATCATAACAGAATGCTACAATGCTGATTATGAATCTTGTTTTCTCTGTGTCCTCTGGGTTCATTTGGTTTGGTGGTGTCCTTTGTAGACGCCGAGAAAGACCATGACTTCATATCCTGAGATAACTTCAACTAGTTGATCAATCTTGGGTAAGGGGTAGCAATCCTTTGAGCATTATCTGTTGATATCCATGTAGTCGATGCACATTATCCATCATGTGTTTGCTTTCCGAACTATAACAAGTTTAGCTAGCAAGTTTGGGTATATGACTTCTCTGAGTGTGTTTGCTTATACTAGTGTTTTGACCTTGACTTCTATGGCCATCTTCATGTTGTGTGCAAAGATTCTCTACTTTTGTCGGGCTGGCTTGACTGATGGGTCTATAATGAGATGGTGTGTGGCGATGAAAGGATCAATGGCTGTCATATCTTGTACTAACCAGACAAATGAGGTCGTGAATTTTCTAAGTGTTGATATCAACTTTTCCTTGATAGTCTCTAGTAACTTCTTCCCCATCTTGACTTCTTTGTAGTTGTCATATTTATTTAATTGGACTAATCCGTGTTTTCGCCTAGGTCACCTCCTAGTGGAGATTATCACTGGTTCCTTTTGGTTGATTGAGTGCACTATTGGTCATGGTTTTTCTAGCGTGGTGGGTTTCATTGCAATAGCCATGCGCTGTTTTGCAACCTGTTGGCTTTTCTCTGATTGTTGATTTGCCCCTTGGTGTGGGAAATTTAATGACAAGATTGGAAGATGACCAAATGAATCTAGCGATATTCATCCATGGTTTTCCTATGATGGCATTCAATGGGCTTCAGGCATCTATTACCACAAATTTGCAAAAAAAAACTATACACTCTTTGTTGTTCTAACCTATGGTAACACTGAGTCATATGTTGCCAATGTGTCATTCAGCTTTTCCTGTGAATCCAACTATAGATAACATTGACTTTATGAGGTTCACTCTATTAAATTTGAGCTTGTTAAAGCGGTCAACATATAGTATTCCACCTTCCATAAATGCTCGGGGTACCTTGGAATTCCAATTTTTTGTTGTTATGACAGAAGGATTGCTATGCAGCGATGTGTTTGGAACCACGTCCTTATCGCTGAATGTGATCGCCGCGTTCATTGGTGTTCTCTTCTTCACAGGTTCTTATGTGGGTATAGACCTTGCTTTCGCATTCCATGCGTCGTTGGACATGGTTTCTGTGGATCCGTTAATAGCAAATACCATTGTTTGTGGAATACTATTATCCATTCTTTCCCCCCACGCTCCACCGTTGTCGTCATCTTCTATTTTTTATTTAGTTCCGGTTCTTGGATGTGGGCATGTTCCTTTCGGCGTTGTATAACATAAAGTGTTCAAGATTGGTGTTTTTTCTTCTTGTGTTGCATAAGCCACCCTTGGCGTATGAGGTCCTCGATTTGCCTCCTAAGATCATTGCAGCTATTTTTGTCATGGTCATGATCGCTGTGAAAATCACAATAGTATTCTTTGGATATTTTGTCTGTTGGGGATTTCATGGATCTCTGAACAACTCCTTGTGGTTCTGGAAAATTTCTTGCCTTGATTTGGTTAGAAGTGTCTCCGTGAAGGGTACCACGATCGTTTGTCCTTGTTTGCATCTCTTCCCCTTGTGCGTGGGGTGCCTCTCCCATTTTTTATTACCTTCCTTGCCTGGAAACTTTCTCTGGCTCTTTTTCCTTTCCGCTCATTTTCGAGCTTCTTATTCTTTGCTTCTTCCACGCGAGTGATATTTTGCACAAAATTTTGGAGATCCCTTCGGTTTTCTGGCATGTCCTATGTGAGTTTCTTATAGAATTCTCTGGATTTCACGACGTTCATAAATGTTCCTAGAGAAATCTGGTGTAATAGATCTTTGACTTATGGGCTCTATGTCACAAAGCGATCGTGGTATCCGTGAGGCTTTATCCGCTTCGTTGCGCAGTGTTCATTAGGTCTGCAAATGTATTTGTGAACTTCTGTTTCTGGTATAACCTTCCCATGAATTGGTGCGCAGGTTGAGCCCAAACCCGCCGCTTAGGTAAGCAATCATACCTAATTATCGCAGTTCCTGCGAGAAAGATAGAAAAGACCTTGCAAACCAGCTGGATGGGTGCATCCCGGAACCTCAAGCTAGTACTGTAAGAGTGCAGGAGTTCCTTTGGGTCGGTAGTTCCATCGCACACCTTGAGTTGTGTTGGTAACTTGAACCCTTTTCACATCACGAAGTTTTGTAGTCCTACCATCGGAGAGTGCTCTGCTTCATCTTCAACGTCATAGTATTTGGCATCTTGTCGGCCCTCTTTGATAATTTGCTTATTTAGCCTCTGCTTTTCCTCTTGCACGAGCCTGTTTTTTGGTTCTTTGTGGGTGTTGAAAAATTGCTTATATAGTTGTTTTCGGTTTATCTCTGAGAAAGCTGCGAATGCCCGTGTCTCCTTTTCGCCCGACGGAGGAGAGTGCGCCTCCTAATCATCTCCAGACTCCTGGGTTCCTTCCGCCCTGACAAACGGTTGTTTCTGGGCTGATGGTTCAGGTGGCGATGGTGGTACTGAACCTTTCGCGCTTTTCTGATGGCTTCTGGTTCCTGCCACCATGGTTTAGGGAAAAATATTTACCTAATAAACCTGGTCCCACTAGAAGATGCCGCTATTGTCCTGTAAGTCGGCGCCACTGATGTGGTATAGACTTCCAGGACAATAGCGGTATCTTCTAGTGACTTAATCCTTTGATTGTATCTTCTGCAAGAAAGTCCCGGATTGGATCCCAGATTATGCTCCGACGCTTAAATTAGTACTTTTGTAGTAGTGTGAGTTGATATACTTCTTGTTACTTACCAAGTGCAAACCACCCACGACGCAGTGCTACCTGACTAGAGAAGTTTATAAGTAAGAGAAACACTAGAGAAACAAGGTATGAAGATTAACATATTGTGAAACAAAATACTAACTTAAGCTAAAAACTTCTTCTCTGAAATCAATCAGGAAACTTGTTGCAGGAACTAAGAAGGTGGAGAACGTGTACATACATGTTTCTGATTCTTACCATTATTTCAAAAGAATCAACCACATAAAATACGATTATCGGTGATAAATAAGAATTTATTATTAAATTAACGTATATATAGCGGGTCTAGTAGGGGTGGGGCAAGGTAGAGATGGAACGAATGTGAACTAATAAATCCATACTCGATCCATATCTATGATGGATATCATTTTCATCCCATGCTTGTCTCATTTCCATCAATTTCCTTCATCTCCATCCTATTAAAAACAGATGTTGGGCAAACATCCACCAAAATCTGTCCCTCTACCATCCTAATCGTAAGTCGGACCGAAGGTGAATTGATTATATCTTCTGAAATGAAATAAAGGATATGAACATACTCCCTCCGGTTTTCTAAGAGTGACACACTTTGACCACCACTTTTTTTAGTTATGTTTGACCATCGATAACTTTAGTTTCATATAATAATGGTAAATAAAAATTTGATATTCAGTTACTACATATTAC
>JAULKM010098868.1:0-11000 GCA_032355605.1 Rubia tinctorum
GACATTGAAGCATGTCGATTAATGATCTCCCCAATATCCCGATATCGTACCCCAGGTTTAACTGAAAATTAGATCCACAAGTATTTGAACTCAACGAATACTCACAGTACAAAAACCATTTCAAAAAAATAAACTTATAAAACCCAAAAGCAGGATACAATTATCTACGAATCCCTCCAGATGTAAATAACAAAATTTCTTCACATGTAAAGAGACCTTTTTCAGATAATGAATCAAATCATTATATCTTCTCAGGAATCCACTATTTAGATCATAGAAATTAAATATAGCAAAAAACAATTTTGAAGGTCAAAATAAACGAGAACTTATTATTATTAACAAAATAATAAAATCAGCTTTACATGTCCAAATAAACGAAAGTAAAACCCACCTGCGGCTATTGCCTTCTCTAGGCACTCATATGTACATTGCACAAGCCGCTTAGATGCTTCGTCAACATTCCCCACGAAAAATGTTTCATTTAGATCACCTGCATACTCTCACAAGCTGAAGGGTCAAGTCCCTAATTACAGATAAAAGTAAAGGCTACGTGGAAAGAGTATTCGGTATTCACCATGGAACCCTTTGTAGCACACGGTTACATCTACATTTACTATATCGCCATCCTCTAATTTCCTGAAGCAAACATGTACACATAATAAGCTCCCATATTTGACCAAAATTTATGCAAATTTTCGTAGTGGTTCAGCTCCAAATAACAAATAAGAGTTCATTTATTGCTTGCCAATAATATCCTATAGGTACACCACAATATGACCGATGCAACCAGCCAACACTTCATGAAATGAGATGAGAAGATTGTCTCTAAACAGTGCTCCTGAACATTCAACTTATGTGCTCGTTCGGAAATGCTTGGTTGGCATTGAATGAGAGCGACAGCAGGAAATGAAATAAAATACCTTGCATCCGGAATCCCATGGCAGATTACTTCATTTACTGACCTGTAATCCAAGGGTGTAGCAGTGGTCTAAATCTAGAATCCCAAAGAAAAGTAACAAAAGAAAAACTTGCACAAGGAAGTACCTACGTGCAGCAAGATTTAGGGAAGAAGTGATAGTTTAGTGGCGATGGATATCCACCTGGGGAGGACAAAAAAATAGATATATAAGTAGGCAATATTAGTTGCAACACTGCACCATAAACACAAAATTTACATAGCCAGAATTTGAATGTTTTAAGAAGAAAACCGTAAATACATTAGCTGAAATGCAGAAAACATCCTAAGGACCTCTCATTCATATTTATTTTCCCCTCAATTTGATTTCAAATAAAATTCCTTCCAGAATAACATCCAAAAATGGTGTCTTTCTCAAAAAAATATATCGATAAATAATAATTTTCAGATATATGTCCTTTCATGAGTAAAAGCTGGAATAAAAGAAGTTCCACAGTGAGGACCAGGGATTTGCAGGAACATTCAAGGAACTCAAATAGTTACTTCCACATAACTTCCTATGAATCAAACGTCAAAACAATGACAGGGATTTAGAAGGAAAGAAATGACTGAAAGCACATCATCATTCAACACAATTATCATCTAAAATACCTGCAGCAATAGTAGCTTCATGAACCACAGCATCAATTTCATCAGTGGTCACACCAGGTCGAACAGCACGGGCAGCTGCGTCCAGAACTTCTCTTCCAATCTGGGTTAAACACATGAAACTATTCAAGAACTGATACAACTTTTTTGCATACAAGCACTTAAATACATTAGTTAAATGCCATTAATATTCAATGGCCTCTGAATTGTTCAAGAGAGGAAAGAGACTTTCTTATATAAAACATAGTTGTATACAAGTCCCGAATTGCACAAAAGCCAATATAACCTAGTTTCAGACTAATTTTGTGAGCATCAAGTAAATCAGAAAAAGAATCATCCTTCCTACAAGAATGACCCTCACTGAAATTATTTAAGAAACTAGATTCAGAAGGCCCAAGTTCAAAGATTTCTAAACCCGAGATGGGAGGGAAAGTAGGGAGAGTGGCAAAGTGGTGTTAGACATTTAGCTCTTTTGCTTTTCCTACTTCTTCCCAGTGTGATTAGAGGAAAGGTAGGACTTGATGCATTTCTTGTCTACAAATTCTAATATCCAAAAGTATAAAATAGTAATGAATGATGCAACTTCCATACAATTGTAACTTACGAGACAACAACAAAACAAACATCAGCAGAGGGATCACTTACTCGGCAAGTTTCTCTCATTATCTCAATTTGCTCTGGGGTCTTGATCTTAAAAACATGTCCATTTGCAGAAGCAAAGGCTCAGATATCTCTTTCCCGTGTAAAATATCATTAGGGGGACATTTTTATTAAATCACAACATACCTCAACGATATGCTGCAGATCACTGCTTGGTTCAATTTTTGGGATTCCCTGCAATGTTAAACAAATTAGGGCATTTTTCCTGAGAGCAAATACAACCTCTTGAACAAAAGCTAAAATCAAACCGCCCAGCGAACTACATAAGAAGATGAGTAAATGAAATAGAGTAAACTTTTGGGTGTCAAATTGAAACTCTACTCGAGAAGGAACAGACAAAAGATATACAGGGGCAGTAGAAAAAAACAAACAAAATACTTACATCAGCTGCCCAATCAGGTTTTTCAATGTGCGGAGGTACTTCACGCTTTCTTGATATGGGATACGGCCTTAGAGTCCTATGCAAGAAAATAATATTTTTATATTAAAAGGAAAGATCAGACATTGAAAAGCATAAAATTGAATGAGTCTTCTAGTTAATTTTCAAAAATACCAGCACCTCAGAAAATAAATTAAAACAAAGTGGATGAATTTAAAAAATAGTAGCCAAAAAGTATTGCTTCCAGAGTTTATGGATGAAGTAAAGGTGGAGCAAATTAATTATATGTGTGTATCATATAAATAAGAAAGGATCGGAATCTGGACATCACTGCCACAACATACCACCCTCTAAGGTACGTCCAACTAATAATAATTCTAATAAGCATGTTATATTTAAAGTCAATGACAGGAAAGTGAGCTGACTTTTTTAAAGATTACAGCGATCTCCTACTTACATGTAACAGAATCTAAAACAAAGGCCATTTCATCACTTAAAAAGAGAGCATCATATTTTTTAAAAAAAAATTTGTCAGGTAGGGCTTGCTCATTAATATAAAGTTATTCAGAAACCTTTCCAGAAAATCCTGTATTTCTCCAAAGAACAGGTTCAAAAAATTGTTTATATAGGAAAGATGGGTTGTTCTGCATGAGGGAGATAATTAATCAGAAAAACTACAAACCAAAATTCAAGCACAATACCCAGTCCAATCAAAGTCTGGTGCTTGAGGGCTCCGAGCCCGTCCTTTCTTCAAGCAATACAGCCAGCCATTGGCAGGTAATACAGCATCCTGTCCACCAGCACCATCTGGCGATACTGATGACAGTTTTGCCTTCGAGTGAACTGATTTATGAGATCCCCAGGATGACTTGAAACAGTCCTGTGAGCTGGTCAGAAAAGCATCTTTAAGAAGGCAGGATTCTAGCCAAAGTTCACATCTTTATCAAGCTACAACCTTTCTCTATCAAGCTACAACCTTGAAATTGAGAGGTGCATCCAACCTCCAAATAGAGTACAGAAACAACTTTCCCCAATAATGTTATTATCCAACTCTTGGGAACACCACATTAAGTGTACCCTT
Source organism: Rubia tinctorum (assembly GCA_032355605.1). Lineage (NCBI taxonomy): Eukaryota > Viridiplantae > Streptophyta > Magnoliopsida > Gentianales > Rubiaceae > Rubia > Rubia tinctorum. The sequence goes on from JAULKM010098868.1 coordinate 3,685, forward strand.
GACTAATAACAGAATCTTTGGAACAACCAACTAGCTGCACGACCCTTTATTCCTCTCCAGGCATAGATGATAGGATGATGATAAAATCTTTGACCGATATAACAGTTTGTGTTAACTTGGATTAAGTGAAACATAATTAAGCTTGATGTTCTTTTCTAAAGAAACAGTTCATATCTATTTTTCCTATCAATTTTCCTCTTAAGGCTAATCCCTCTATATGCCATTGTGGGGGGCTGTGGGGACATTAAAAAGCTCAAAACTACCAGTAGAAAGTACGGACCAAAAAGCAGCACCCTCGCGAGGAAGCTTCAAATCCATACATTTGGGACACCTGTAAACAACAAAAACTGTGTTCAAGAAAAACAGCAGCAACAACTAAGCCTTTATCCTATACATAGAGTCGGCTATATAGATCATATCCACTATAGACACATAGCTTCATTTATGTTTAAATGCATCAATGCAGATACGAAACAATAATCCCCACAAATATACGTACATACAACAACGAAAACTAGGGGTTTATCCCACAAAGTGGGTTCAGCAGCGAAACACACATGCATATAACAAAAATAAATCTCTCTAAGGTCTATCAGTAGTTCCAAATTCAACTAGGAAATGAGAAAACAAATAAACCTAATAGGGCGTCATCACAAAGCTAAAAACAGTGAGAACAAGAAAAAGTGCCTCAATTTACGAAATGTGAATGTATGAATCCATGATAACATACTGAAGATGAGCTGGTTTGCCACACTTAGCACACGATAAAGTTTGGATTTCAGCAGAATCTGATCCTCCCGCCATGTCAACTATCTGAATAAATTACAAAAAAATATATGTATAAAGAAAAGTCATGGTTCAGTGGAAACGAAAAGGCGTCAAATTTATAGAGCATCACGCGTCACAAAATTGAAGGCTTACTTCCAATTCTCTGGTTATGATCGCGTCCAGTCGGAAGGTATGCGGAAACAGGGAAGCAGGGGTTGAACTAGGGTTTTTGACTCCAGAGATAAAACAAATAAATTTAAGGGAAAATCGAAATGCCGTTGAAGTAAAATAATAATGGACGAATATCTGCTTCATCTGGCCTGCTCAGCAAGACCTAGGGGTACTGAAAATAAAATTCTTTTTTTTTCTGAAAAATACCCTTTTCGTCCCTGATTTTACTATCAAAATTAAATTTAGAGTTAATTGCTAAAATAACTCTATGTTTTTGTCAAATAACTCTATGTTTTTGTCGAATCTGAAAGTAAAAAATTTAACCTTGAATTTTGGGCGAAAGTGTCAATCCAACCCTAACAACTTGAAATGGGCCGGAATTCATTAAACTAACCATTATTCCATTGTTGAAGAACGGCGGAGCAGTGATGGCGGAGGAGAGGTGGAGCGACTGTGGCGGAAGAGACGCAGCAGCGGTGGCGGTGATGACAAGACAGAGCAGTGGTATTGGAGCAGCGGCGTTGACCCCGGAGTAGCAGCAGAGCAAATCATGGGCCACGTCAGATTGGGGCAGAATGATCATGAAATTTTAAAATTTAAGCCAAGGAATATTTTTGTTTTTTTTTTCAAATTAGGTCGACGTCTGAATTTGTTCAGTCAATGTTGGAATAGTGCAATTTGGGTATGAGGCACAATTGTTCAGAAACTAAGAATCACGTGTGCACTTTCAAATTTCAAAGTGTTAGATTGGTATTTTCATAAAATAAAAGGGTTCATTTTGTTTTTTCCCCTTAAATTTGTTACTATTAATGCTTAGAGTGTCTATAATCACCACTCAACAAAACTCACCAACACTCCCACTTTTTCAATTTTTAAATAATATAATTACCATCTCTCCTCAATTACATCCACTAAAACTTCATCTCCAATTTAACTCCACAAACATAATTCAATTTCACATCATCATTGTTGTCCCCATATCATTTTCTTTTTCTTTCACATATTTTTATAGTTCTAGAATTTAATATTTATTGCAACATATATATTTAGAATATGACGTGTCTATATATATTCAAATATATATTTAGAATATGACGTGTGTGTGTATATATATATATTATGTATCCATAGAAATATATTTTTTGTAAATATATACAATTTTAAAAATTGGTCCAAATAATAAAATTGGAAAATAATAACATTAGTAAAAGTAATACATATAATAACCTCAGAGAAAACATAACAAAAAATTACAAACTAAACTGGAGATAAAAAAAATGATAATTAAAGCAACGAGCAACAACATAATTAATTCAAAGGGCCAGAGTGTTGCAAAAAATGTTCAATTAAGTCATTCTTGAGTTGTCGGTGATTTGTCATATTGTGCAGTCGAAATTTTACTTGGAGGAATGCCGTCATATCTGCCCGTGCCCCAGTGTGATACTCCCAAGGTTCCTCGGGAGTATCCACGAAGTCGATCACATCAACATGGAGGCCTTATGTATGTAGTTCATCTTCAATTATCATGTTGTGAAGGATAACACAAGCAATCATAATCTTACCTGCCATTTCCACATCCAAATAATAGGTAGGGTTCCGAATGATATGGAAGTGGGCTTGTAAAACTCCAAATGCACGTTCAACGTCCTTTCGGAAGCTTTCTTGGGCTGTACCAAATAGTTTCTCCTTTGGTCCCTGAGGGGCGAGCAGAAGGGATAAATGCAGCCCACTTGGGATAGATTCCATCTGTTAAATAATATCTCGTATCATAATCATGGTCATTGATATGAAATTCACACTTCGGAGCCGTTCCATTCAACACATTATCGAACAACGGCGAACAATAAAAACGTTAAGGTCCTTGCACGACCCCGATGTTTCGAAGAATGCATGCCATATACGAAAATCATAAGAAGCAACAGCCTCTAAGATAATAGAAGCTTTCTCAGATCTGCCCATATATTGTCCCTTCCATCCCGTCGTGCAGTTTTCCCAATTCCCATGCATGCAATCCACGCTTCTGATCATTCTTGGAAAACCATGTTGAGCTCCAACATGCTTTAGCCATTCAATTTCCTCAGGGTTTGGTCCCCTGAGGTATTCTTGACGATACATCTCAATAATGACTTCCACGAAATGGCGAAGAATGTCTTTAGCAATCGTTTCACAGATGGCCAAGTATTCATCAACTTGATCATAGGCTAAACCATATGTCAAGATACGCATTGCAGCCGTGCACTTTGTGATGGGAGTAAACCCGAGCATCTCTAAAATGCAACTTTATTGAGATTTTGTGCATCTCTAAAATGGTTAGTCGGTGTTGGAAGAAATCATAATGTGGTGAAGTATGTATAGCGTGATGATGATATGTTGATGTTGGATAATGTGTAGGTGAGATATCTTCCCATTTTGAACAAATCAAATTTAATTTTATTAATTTCTCGGTTTTCAAATAATTTAGGCGTTTTATCAACAATTATCCTCTCTCTTTTTTGTAAGTTCTTATTTGGAAACTACAATTTACAGCAAATATATCAAAGCATAACACATTTTTTATTTGCATGTCAGAAAAGATTTATGATTGATATTGATAGATTTTTTAATTTTTTTTGTATAATTGATTATCCAAAGGTTGTACAGAAGTTGGGGTATTGCTCCATGTTGAAAAATGAAAAATTCAAGGGACTTTTTTTGAAAAATTAACCCAATTTGTGGGCTATTTTGTAGTCATGTTTAGGGATTCATTGTAATTTTGTTTCATGTTTATTTGGCAAGTCAGATTCGATATCATTTATGATTAAATCAAAATATGATCTATCCTCTTCAATCCTCTGCAAATTGTGCATCGCCCATGATGATATCTGGTGGCTTGTTATGAGTAACACAATGTTTAATAGTAAAAGGAAGTGTCATTGTTTCTACAACATATACAGAGAAGACTTGTAGTTTTATGGGTTTCCCATATAGCCACTGTTTGTTTTCTAGTACGGACATACCATCCTAACTATGTGCAATTTGGGATCATTGCCACATAAAAATAATAATGATCTTCTAGTATACCCATGTTGGATGGTTGTCTTACGTTACTCCTCCGTGGCTCCTCTGTGCCAGTGTGTTGTAACTTCTTGCAATTGTTGAGTATTTTCATCTATTCACGGATTGAGAAGGAATCAAGTTATGGCCTTTATCATGAAGGAGTTCATTTCTATGGTACCACAATCGGTTAGAAAGTAGAGCAATTAAAGATATTCGTATCGTTGTCCAGTTCGAGGAGCATATCTCTAATTCAAAAGGACAGACATGGTTGTTGATATCTATAAATATGTTCATGTAAGTCATATTTTTGATATAGAAAATGTAGCAAATGTACATACTAGCAAGGTAAAGGAATAATCTGCTTTTAAAAACCTACTACCATCGTCTCTATTTACTTACTCTCTATCTTTCGTTTCTACAGTGAAATTTCGTTGTCGGAAATCCCACAATTTTTCCTTTTCCTTATGTAGTTTTACTGCGGTTACACGTGCCATACTGCATGCTCTTATTCTCCTCCATTTGCTTATGCTCTTATTCGCTTTCCAACATTCTCACAGAGCATTCTATTAGCTAGTCAAGTAATCCACTTTTGTCTCTCTGTCTAATTATTCATACTCTGCTTCCATATCAATTAATTTCATTCTTTATTGTTTATTGTGTTGTAATTTCGTGGTTGAACTTCACGTGCTCGACGAATTCGTTTCTGATTTCAGGTTTGAAATGAAGATGCATGTCAACAAATTGAGTGAGTTTTTCCTACTTCGACCTCATGTTTATCTTCCTAAATTATGTCATTCATTAATACATATTTGACGTGCATACTGTTATATTTTGCATTCTTTGCACTCATTTCGTTATTGCATGCAAATATTTGTGTATGTTTTTAAATTCTGGATTTGTAGGTGATTTTATGATTTTCCTCATCTATTTTCCTTTTGTCAGTTTTAGCCGTTGCATGTGATTATTTTTTGTTAATTTATTTTGAAATATTTGTGGATGTTTTTATGATTTGCAACTCGTGAATACACTAGTGTAGGAATAGCCATTAATAGATCCACCGTGTGGCATTTCTAAGAATTGACCTCAGAACTACCGTCGAAATCGGAACTTATGATCGACAAGATGACCAATCGATGGCCGGTTTCGGAATGCCAATACAAAGCCTCTGGAGTAGAACCACCGCGTAGTGGTGTTTGATTAATGGCGGTTATTGTTAAAACACCATCAATTTAACTGAATCACAAGGGTTGGTTTAACCGTCGTGCTATTGAACCCGTTTTGATATCGAAACGTATATCGTTCATTGCAATCAAAATCGGAAGTTTAACCTTCCGCGTTGGAATTATAAACTCTACTAGGAATTCAATTTCCTAGGCTTGCATATTCAACTTTCTAGGTGGAATATGTAACACCTTCCATCAAATTCTAATCATATTAATCCCATATTTCGATTGGAAAAAATAAAATATTAATATATCACTGCTTAGTTCAGATTAATAACTATAACAAAGGTGGTGTGGAATTTAACGATATCCCTTAGGAGCTTGTGATTGATATTCTTGGGCAAGTTCATCGATTTCATTCACAAAATTTCGTAGCACAAAATGATGGTTTGATTTCCTTTATGTTCTTTGAAGCATGAAACAGAGTCACCGGAAGCCCGTTATTGAAAACTACTTTGATTTCAATTTCTCCTTACATCTAGATAACAGATAGGAAGTCACTCAAGTTTTTACCGGGCTGTTTTACCAGAAAGAAGGTCACCAAAAAAACTTACATTGACATAGATAATTGAGAAAAGTGCACATATAACCCTAGCTAATTCACATAAGTGCAAATATAACCCTGTGATAATTTAAAGTACAAATATAACCCCAGATAGTTAGTGTATGTGCAAAAATAACCTTTTCCAACAGTTTGAGGCCGGCACCCCCCGCCCCTCTTCCCACCGATCTTCCCGCCGATATACACCAGTCACGTTGGTAAGTGTTCTAGATATTTGTGCCGCTTCGTTGCTAACCCTTCCGTCTATTGGCATCGCTTCGTTGCTAACCCTTCCGTTGATTGGCGCTGCTTCACTGCTAACCCTCCCGTCGATTGGCGCCGCTTCACTGCTAACCCTCACGTCGATTGACGCCGCTTTGCTGATGAATTAGAAAATCTTTGGAGCTTTGGATTTGTTTCTCCAAATGACTGACTTTTCAGTTTTTGGGGCTAGAGATGGGTAGTGTTGGTGGCGGCAGGCGGGGATGGGTAGTGGTGGCGGCGGTGGGGGTGGCGAGGCTGGAGTTGGGAGGAAGGTGGGGGTGGCAGGGCTGGAGCTGGGCGGCGGACTCGGCGGCCAGCTGGCGGCAACCTGGCAGTTGTGGTGGTAGAACATCATCGAGCAAAGGGCATTTTTGTCTTTCAAGTTTTTTCTTCTGACTGTAAGGGAATTTTGGTTATTTCCAGTCAGTCAATGCTGGAATATAGTCTTTAGGGTTATATTTGCACTTATGTAAAGTAGTTAGGGTTATTTTTGCACTAAAAATTATCTCAGGGTTATATGTGCACTTACTGAAATTATATAGGTTATATTTGTATATATCCCTAGATAATTCTAATCTAGTACCTAGAACAAAAAACCATTTTAAACTATACCTTTTTTTTAAAAAAAAGAGAGAAAAACAAAAGCAAAAACATTAACCTAAAAACAAAGAAAACATCGAAACAAACCAACCAGAATATCATCTAAAGCATAATTAAATAAATGAAAATAAAAGGGGAAAAAGCAACAATAGGAAAAAAAGGGACTTCAAACCCTGTTTTGATGTGACTAGATATGGGTGGCAGTTTGTAACTGAATCAGGTGGGTCATGGTTGGCTCAGGCAGTGCGTAACAAGGACAACCTGCACGTGACCAGTGACGGTGGCGCGTGGTCTTCCATTGGTGACTCTTGTGAGGTTCTCTTCAATCTAAATCCCCAGATTTGTGAGTACAAGCCCCACGAAATTGTAGAAAACCCTTTTAGATCTAACCGTGAATCCACCATAACCACCATCTCATTTGCACCTATCTCTATCTCTCATATGTGCAGTTCTTGGTCCATCAACTCCTTTAGACCATCGCTCAAAGATTAAGGCTTTCCGGTGTTGGTGTATCCCTGCCACGAGTATTACGTGGTTGCTGTAAGCGGTTAGGGTCTTCACCGCCGATAAAAGGGATAACAATATGTCTTCACCGTTAGATAGAAAATAGAAGCAAATGAGGCATAGAGACAGATGGTGATGGAGATCAGGGTACGACTACCACCATAAATGAAGACATTCCATGTCTTGATCAAACATTCAAGGGTTATGTT
>JAULKM010098889.1:0-11000 GCA_032355605.1 Rubia tinctorum
AACAAAACCCTTGAATGTTTGATCAAGACGTGGAATGTCTTCATTTATGGTGGTAGTCATACCCTGATCTCCATCAACCCTCCTCCTCACCGATACAACAAGCTCTCCACCGACGGCCACATTTCTCCTTTTCTTGTATTGGGAAACATTACATACGGGAAAAACAATCTTATCCTTTAACTCACCCCTATATAAGAAATAATCATTTGGACAAGCATATATCTTTTCATACTTCCTTCCCATCGGACACAAAATTCTTTTTGCCTCATAAAGGTTGTCCGGTATACCATTACCGTTCCGAAGATTCTCATTCAGAAACTTAAGCAATTCATTCATGCTACTATCACTCCATGAACCAACACCTTTGAAATTAAACAACTCCATCAAACATGACATGACCGTGTCTTTCTTCTTACAACTGGGATACAATGGCCTATCCTTCTCACCTACAAAGTTAGCCAAAACCTCATGCCTCCCTCTCAATTAATCAACTACCTCCTCGCACATTTCATCTAATTTTGCATCTCCAAAACACTCTCCCTCACTACTAACTACCACCTCCAGGGGTGATTTTTCCCATGAAACTTCCACACAAGAAAACCTTTTGCGAACACCCTACTTTACAAATGGAGTCTCAACATTTCCTTATTGTCAGTACGATTCCGATTTCTACAATCACGACAAGGAAACAATATTCGCTTCTCACAACTAGAAGCATGCTCCAAAAACTCATCCACGAAACCAACATATTCTTCGCTCACCTTAGTAACGTTGGAATACACATGTTGACACCTCTTGGTGGCACGATACAACTCTACACATCAATAAATGTGCAACAATCAAACTTCCACACAATTAATTACAATACAATTTTATTACCACATAGGAATCATTCAAGATCATTAATGCACCATATACACCATTCCACATTACAATTACCATATTCATAATACACCCCACAATATGACAATCAATAACCTTAGCATTAACTATATCAACCATGAAAACAAATGATAAACTAATATCAACAATGCTAAACTAATCACCATAACATGATCAAATACACAAGATATATGTATGTCTGCATACCAAAACCAACAATAACCATAAAATATATACATCAACATATATAAAAAAAGGTACCTTTAAGGGTTTTCATAGGAGATCATCCAATGCTTTCATCTACCCTCAAAAAGCCATTAAGGAACTCTTCTTCCACATTTCTCTATTTTTAACCTGCCAAAAAAGGTAGGTGAGCCTTAAATGCATCTTAAACACCGGTAATTTCATAAAATACTGGTGCAAATCTAAGTCCATGACAAAATTTAGTCACATACCTGTAAACAAAAGTACCAGTGCAAAGTTTTTTAGCACTTCCAGCATTTTTCTGGTCATATGCATCGGTAATAATAAATACATGTATAGGATTTATGTTTTTTGCGGCAAGTCTGTACATAACCTCTGAAAATATGCACCGACATAAATTTAACCGGTGCATTTAACAACAATAACACCGTTACCTTACACCGACAACTGTTGTACTGGTGTGAATCTTCTTAATTGAACAAAATTTTGTTGTTTCATACACCAGTTCTTGCACCGGAACAAAAAAAATACGGTGCATTACATATCTCATACACCGGTATTCTAAGACACATCATGCATACCTGTGCAATTGTGATTATTAACACCGGTCTCGACTCTTATAGTTTTATTATCGGTGTAAATGGCCCTGTTTTCCAGTAGTGTTTGACCATTTTTAGGGTTCTGAATTCGAAACTCATACTTATAAAGACACCACCCGATATATCTCAGTTCCGATTGAGGAATAGTCTCTGAAAGGATACTTGATATAGGAACATGGGTCCGATTTGTGTTCCTCAGGGGGAAGAGTACCGACTCCATGTTTTGAACCAGCCCACTCTCTTACGAGCTTTAAACCACACTCGGACCCATGTTCTGAATTCAAGACTATACAACCACAAAGGTGATTTGACAGAACTGCCTTTGAACGGGCAAAAATAAAGGTGGTTCATGAATAACCGCGTTTGTCATTTGTTATTCAACGCTGGTTTCTCAAAATCACCTTCCATCACAATATAATAACCTTTAATTCTGTGGAGGGCCCGATTTACATGTGTTCCAAATTTGGAACACCTTCTGGAAAGCTGTTTCTTGTTTTTTCGCGAGACCAGACTTTGATCACTGATTTTAATCAAAGATTATGCACTAGTGGTAATCATTGGTTTCGCTATGAGGCTTTTTTATACAAGACTTTGTCTATAGGACCAATATTATTACATGTGATATTATTCTATTCGTCGTAGTAAATATAAGTGACAATATTATGCGAAGTTAAATATATTAATGGTCAAATATTTTTTTTGAATATTATACAAAATATTCTATGTGATATAAAGTGGGACAGAGAGGAGTACATAGTAGGTGTTCATCCAAAGATAAAAGTGTACCGCGGTGGTTACTCCTATTGCATATTTGCATGTATGTAGCTGGGATCACTTTTCCCTTTACACAAGGAAAAAAGCTGTCACCGGGTGCTTGGATTGGTTGGATAATTAATAAAGACTTTTGAGGTTTACACTTTATTCATTCTTTCATAATTAATAAAGACTTTGGAGTATATCTTTTTTCATGACGGGGTTCTTTCATTCATATATCCTTAATTAATCTGAAAATGGTCATGATCACCCTAAATATATTAAATATATGATGCCCAACATGTCTCTAAATTAGTATAAACTTTCACAAAGAGAATACATATATATTTCAATGATATGTTTAATGCTAAAAAGATATTCCCACTTATGACCTCTAATAAAGAGACTGAATAGGCAACATTTTACACTTGATCCGAAGAATGAATAGGCAACATTTTACATGTCTTTCGAATCGGAACACCTCCAAGAAAGTGGTTCCTTATGTTTTGCGAGAATCGATTTTGATCACCCACTTTAATCAAAGATTATGAACTAGTGTTAATCCTTGGATTTGCTATGAAACGGTCGTATACAAAATTTTCTCTACAAGAACTAATACTATTGCATGTGATATTGGTAGATTCACCGTAGTTAAATTTAAATGTCAGTATTATGAGTACTTAAATATATTAATAGTTAAACGTGTTTTTAGAAAATCATTAAAAAATATTCCATGCAATATGAAGTGGGACAGAGAGGAGTGCATAGTAGGTGTTCATTCAAAGTAAAATTTTGTACTCACTCCATCCCATTTGAAGTTGCACACTTTGGCTTTCAGCACTGGACTTGAAAAATGTTTGATCCTTAATATCTTTCATTAAGGATAATTAAAACTTGTGAAAAATTAATATTTTGAAAATATATGTTATAATGAATCTAACAATATATCATACAATAGTATTTATACTTATATACCAATTCAATTTTATGGTCAAAGTAAAAAAATTGATTAAATAAATAATTAAATTGCAGGTTGAAATGATGAAGGAGGAGTACCGAAGTGGTTCCACCTATTGCATGTCCGATAGCTGGGATCACTTTTCCCTTTACAGAAGAAAAAAGATGTCACCGGGTGCCTGGATTTGTTGGATGATTAATAAAGACTTCAGAGGCTTACACTTTGTTCGTTCTTTCATGTATACTTTTCTCTGAAGGGGTTCTTTCATTTATATATCCTTAATTAACCTGAAGATGGCTATGATCATCCTCAATATATTATATATATGATGCCCAACATGTCTCTGAAAAGCATAAATTTTCACAAAGAAGGATACATATACATTTCAACGAAATGTTTAATACTAAAAAGATATTCCCACTTATGACCTTTAATAAAGAGACTGAATAGGGAACATTTTATATTGAACATTAAACAAATTAAGACTCGTGTTGGATGAAAATAAATAAATTAATTTTGACTCGTGGGATGAGACCGTGGCTACTACGTTAGCAGTTGATGCATTCTGACGCACACATACTAACCCCTTTAATGCATTTTTCAAAGGAAAAAAAAGTGGTCATAAATATACACTTTACCTTGATATTTAGGGTATTTACTTAGTCATTTTTTCTCGATTATCGAGGTAAATACAATCGCACTAAAAAGTGTTATTTATCTTGATATTTTGTAAAACAAAACAAGGTAAAAAATTAGATGACCGACATTGAAACCGAGGGGAGACTTGCATCGTCTGTTGAAATGGATGGCTGGCTGGCATGTGCAGGGTATTTACAACCTCGGTAGGGCCGACATCGCAAATAAAGATCAACAATGTCGCAATTTACTATTACCAACGTTGCATATTGTAGAGGCACTAGTGCAAAACAGTTGCATTAGCACCGGTTGGAGCCCACATAGGCACCGGATTTTTGCACCTTTAGAAAACTGGTGCCTACGTGAGGGGTGTTAAAGGGGAAATTTCAGCACCGCTTACAAATATGGGTGCTGATATTACGAGCACCGGTATTACTCAACTGGTGCCTATATAATGCAACCATTCCTAATTTGTACAGTGGTTAATGATGCATGAGTGGTTCCACTAGCAGAGGCCAGTCTATTAAAGGCGTTGGTTGAAGGCGGTTATGGCAAAACAAAACTCGGAAACGCTTTGGTAAAGGGGTTACAAACTCGGAACCTCTGTTCCAAACAAGCACATACGTTTTAAAGGAGGTCATTTCGTCTATTAAGGTGGTTTCCAAATAACCTCCTTTAATTGGGGCTAATTTAAGGTTGTTTTAGTTTCAACCGCCTTTCATTAGGCCTAATTAAAAGAGGTTGTGACAAACCGCCTTCAATTTACATCGGTTCCAAGTTTGAAATAGTGTTCGATTTTGATTTCCAAACTTTTATAGGTTCCCTCCTACATTTCTTAAAAGATGAAAGACTTTATGAGCTCAGAAGGTTTATCGGGGATCCATTTAAGAACTTGGAACAGATTAGCTGTTGATATATATTTTTTGGGAATGGGTTCCGAGCTCGGAACCCGCTCTTTATATAAGGAAAAAATTAACGCACCCATTTTTTTGAATTCTCAAAAAACAAAAAAAAATTGATGGTTTTACTCCTTTTCATCCATTGATGAAGAACTAAAGTTAATACATTGAAGAGAATCATTTTTCATTGAAGAAAGAGAGTTGTACATAAATTTATGGTTTGAAATTAGAGTAAAATGCTAAAATGACCTTGACTTTAGGCTGAAAGTGCCAATATAACCCTGCAATCTCATAAAGTGCCAAAATAACCTTTGACTACATTGGTTTTTTAGTCAATGTTGTTTTTCCGGATTTTGATGAAAATATGATTTTTTTTCCTTGCTTTAAAAAATTGTAAAAAATTGAAAAACTTGTCGTCAAGAGGTTTCGATTTTCATCTTTCTTTCTTTCTTTCATATAAAGTACCTTTTTTATTGTATGTAAAATGAAAATCAGATCTTGAAGCACTGTATAACTAAGAGGATAAATGGTTAAAGTCAGATCTTTAAAATCGAAATCTTTCTTCCTGGAAATTCTTCCTCCTTCGTTTATTCTTTTCTTTTTCGGCTGACAGCGCCAGGGTATCACCCTCGTCAGAAAATAGAGTCTTGGCCGCAGCCTTGTGTTTGTCAAAGAGCTTGATTGCCTATCGATCTGATGATGAAGATGGTGGAAGATCATCTGGCTTGCCAAATTTGTTGACTCACCAATCGTTTGTTTTGATTGGTCTGCTGCTTAGTGGAGAAGATGGTGTCCACAAGGGACTATTCGTCTCTCGATGTAGACCAGTGGTGACCCTCTCCCGTCGACAAAGAAAATGAGTGACTTATCATACAGAGTAGATGGTGTTCGTCGATATATACAAAGAAAACAAGGGACACGTCATATGGAGTAGATGGTGGCCAGAAAAGTATAGCGGACTCTCGTCTGCAATGTCCGCCGGTGGATCTGCTGGCTCGCTGGTGAAGATTGCAGGGCGTACAAGGTGAGAGATTGAAGATCTAGGGACAAGAGAATTCTCTAGCATCAAGAATCTTAAGATTCAAGTCGGGTAACTTGCTGCCTCAGTTAGCCAATTTGAAGCCAAAGAGTCCGGAAAACTTCCTTCCCAACCGGAGATCATTCCGAGGAATGTTAGTGCTTTGAAATTGAGAAGCGGTAAGAAGGTGCGTGAGCCTGAAAAGGAAATCTCTCAAGAGGATGACTGGATCATGGACAACAACAAAACAAACTTGGAGGAGCAAGAATTGGTTGTGGAGGAACCCGCCAAGGAGCTTGCAACACCCGAGGCGAGGAATAATCTCTCGCCTCCTTTCCTTAATGCACTTAGGGGAAGGCCGAAAGTGCCAACCAAGGATGATCGTATCCAGAAAATCTTCGAGAAGGTGAAGGTAAGTATCCTGATCTTAGACTTGGTTGAACATGTTCCCGCGTATGCAATTTTTTTGAAAATCACATGTACAAGGAAGAGGAATAAACCCACTGTGAATGTAGGTAAAGTAAAAATTCTCCATTCTTAATCACAGAAAATTTCCTACAAAATGTGATGACCATGGTATGTTTTCAATTCCTATTTCTTTAGGTGGTAACTTGGTGAAAATGCTATGATTGATCTTGAAGCTTCCATAATCATCATACCATCCTGCATCTATGAAAACCTAGATATAGGTGAACTTAAAGAGACTAGGATAATCGTCCAAATGGCCGATCACTCCCAAGCTAGTCCCAGTGGACTAGTGAAGGATGTGATGTTCTGAATGGGAAAATTGGTGTTTCCAACAGACTTCTATGTCCTTGATGTAGCGCATGATAGTGGTGCACCCTCAATTTTATTGAGGAGACCTTCTCAAAACATCAAGGACTAAGATCAATGTTCACTCGGGAACACTAACCTTAGAAGATGACATGGATAGAATTGGTTTTGATATTTACAAGTCCAAGCATGATTCACCTAATCCCTCTCTTGTGTGTAAAGGCATAACTTTATTAGAGGAACATAATAAGCATGATGAATCTTGTGTGATTGAAAATGTTACATGTTTTAATGAGATTCTTGAAGATGAAGAGGTGTTACGTGACATTGTAACCTTGCATGCTCTATCTTGTATTAATGAACCGTGTAATGATACATTTGTTGATTAACATGTTTCTTTTGGTGTGATTAAAGATGCTTTACCTCCTATATCGCACACTAACTTGCAGCGGAAAAACAAATGGGTTAAAGAATTAATCACTCCTAAACCCCTTCTGCTTCCCAAAATTAACAATAATGTATCAATAATTGGGAAAGATGGGCATGTTTGGTATGTCTCACCAAAGGTCAAGGCTAAGCCTAACGTAAAGTGGAGACCCATTCATAAGGACGTGGTTGTTGGTAGTGTCAAGGATGGTGATTTCAGTGACCCATCAAACTCTTATTTTTAGTATTCCAAAAATGAATGAAAAAATAAGTCGTGAGGATGACAATAAAAATACGGTGCTTATTGTTATATTTTCTATTCAAAAATATTTCTTTTAAAATTTTAGGAGTGTGAATTTTTGGGGGTGTTTTTTGAAAAATACATTCATCTATTTTATTTGGAACAATACTACTATTGATTTTGGTGTTTTTGGGTGCAGGGATGAAAAATATTGGAAAGAATTGCAGGGTTGCCACGTGTCATGGCCAGGCACTGGCCGTGCCATGGCATACGGACCGTGCCAGAGCCCGTTGGCATGAGGCTGATGTGGCAGCAACTCAAGCGCCACGTCGGAGATGGCATGAGCCACCTAGCGCTAGCACGAGGCTGTCTCGTGCCACCTCAAGCCAAGCACGACCCCCCTCCCAATGGCAAGCCAAGTGTCAGCACGGATCCCCCTTTGGATCCATGCCACCTCCCTCTTCTACCTATCAAGACCAGCCCTCCCACCTATATAATCCCCCTCGTGCCCAACCTCACTCACACAAAAATCTTCTTCCTTTTCCTCTCCTAAATTTCCATCACAGCCCTCTCCACTATTTTAGCCATAATGCCCTCAATTTTCACCTGATTCACCCACATTAGTTACCAAAATATTCATGTTTCAAACCTCTATCCAACCCACTAATCTTCACCCTCAGAACCCTCACAAATATTTCCAGAAAATTCAAAGAGTGCCGCAGCCAGATTTGGATTTTTCTCCCAAAGAACTCAAATTTGGGTCCATTTCGGGTGTTGGAACTGTTTTGACTCATCTTAGGAGGGATTCCACACATTCCTCGGGCAACAATCTCACCACATTCAGTACTAGAGGTGCTTGGAAAAAAATTTACTCTCTTGAAGAATTGGAAGTTTTGAAATTCTTGTGTTGTGCGGTTTACATGCTTTGGGTTTTTGGTAGATTGTGTGATTGAGAATATTTTGTGCTCGAGGGGTGTTTTTGATATTTGTGCTTGGGAGAATTTTGTAGAGATTCTGTTTGTGTTTGTGTTATACTTTTGTGCATTTATCATGGTTCGTAGAAAAAAGGGAGAATCTAGTGTGCCATTTATGGAGTTGACCTCCCTCTCCTGGGATCAAAAGCAAAGGTGGGGTAACCTAGTAGGGTCCCCTATCCAAGAGACAAAGTTTGTAGATGAAGAGACCATCAAAAGTCTCAAACTCTACAAACCTAACAGGGTCCTACTAGGTAGGATTGGTATGAGAGAGTTTACCGCTGTGTTAGCCCCCACATACACTAGGTACACCTTAGAATTCATGTCCTTTATAGCCAAGGAGAACAAAATGCAGATGGAGAGATCTATTAGATTCCATTTGAGAGATGTTCCGCGGGGCACGACATATGCTCGGTTAGCGGAAATCTTCAAATGGAAGAATAGAGGGATGTGAAGGGTTACAGTGAGACGGATGCAGGTTATGATTTGTATGCTTTCTGGGCTACCATCACCCACCAGCTGAGAGAGAAGAAGAGCAAGAACAGTGATACGGTGCATCTGGCACTAAGATACGTAGCTAGGCTGGAAACTGTGGCGGTTGGTTTCCACGGGGAAGCCACTACTGCCACCAAAGAGAGATACCGGATCCTATGATCTGTCTGTTTGGGTGGAGCTTGTCCTGAACTAAGAACTTTCATTGAGCGTTGAGATGAGGGTGAACCCAAAAGCGTCCTATACACTCACTTTACCGGTCATTGATGAGGCAAAGCTCATAGTGGAGTATGGTACTATCTTCTGGCTATATATAAGGGAAAAAAGTTCATAAGGTTACCCCAACGTTCGAAGACTGCTCCAGACAGGATGTTTAAATTGCAACACCTTTGAGCCAGATGCACGTTCAAAGGTGATTTTGGGAGAGTTCTACCTGGGAGAGGAAGATGGCTCAGAGGAGGAGTATGAGAACGATCAGGAGCAGGTCCCTGTGTATACTGCACAGTTTGTGCCCGCTGAGTAGCAAGTTGTCTCACCCCAGTCAGCATTCCCACAGATGATGATGCCACCAGTTTTTGAGCATCCTATAGCATCACCACCTATTTATGGATAGGTAGTGGGAAGACCAACCTCTCATCAAGGTCCGTTTAGTATTCATGAGGAGCCTTATCTTTCTACAGGGCATGGTGCTACTAGCTCTCACAGGTACAACATCTCGTCACATTATGACGACTTTGCACAGACTAGCCATGGGCCCCCACCTGGCCCGACCCTTGATCCCTCCAGGCACAGTGTTTCAGGTCATTCCCAGCATCAAAATCACCCTTAGCAGGACCTAGAGTATAGCCCCTTCAGGGAGCATGAGTCCTCGGTCTTTCAGTCAGCCTATTCTTACCCTATGTGGACTCATCATCCACATGGACTGTATTGGGCACAGTCCTTGGGGGACTCCATCTTCTAAATAAGGAATAACGTTCATAGAATTTTTATGCAGTTGGATCGCCATGAGTGGGATACAACGAACAGATTTGACAGGGTTGACAGATAGCTGCTTCACTGGATGGAGGCATGTGCAGGATGACCTCAGGGAGATCTGCTATAGGTTGAGTACATCGGGCATCATGGAAGGCTAATTCCATCCAGATCCGAGCAGGCAGGAAAAGGAAGCCATACGCCGAAGGTGACATTGAGCATTTCTCGGTGATTCCAATTTTTTTATATGCATTGGGGACAATGCATTAACTAAGTGTGGGGTGAGGAGTTGTAACATCCCTATGGTAGCATCTCTTTCGTTCAAAACCTATTCTATGATTTCTGTTTGTTTTGATGATCGTTGATGACCTTGGTTTTCCCCTGTTTTGGTATTTTCCCCTATTTGGATGTTGAACTTTTAGTTGATTGTTGTTTTTAGGTGTGGGGGCACCTTTTTCATAGTTTTATTTGGGAGTGTGTTTCAAAACATTGGTGGTGCAAATTTTTTTATTTTTCATTATCTTTTGTAGTATGAAGTCCAACCTTGGGGAACTACACAAAAAATGAATATTTTAAAAATGAGAAATGTTTTTTATACCTGGTTAAGTTGGAAACCCGAAAGGGAAATTTAGGCAAAATGGGAAGTAAGCCTGGATAGGTTGAAAGGCCTAGGTAAAAATGAGAGGCTAAGGCCCTGCAAGGATGGAAAACCAAGGCAAAAATGAGAGTCGGTTGGAAAGAAAGTGAGATGGTGAGCTCAACATGTGCGAATGCTAGAATGAAATCCCAAAAGAGGTCATGAGAGGTCGTCGCCATACCTCTCAAAAGTACAATTTATAAGCCATAATTTCTTCCTAACTACAACTAAGTAGATAATGGCAAATCGGGGTCGTCCACGAAGAAGAGAAATTTTCCTAAGGGTTCACACATATAAGGGTAATACTAGACTATATATATAAGAAAGCATGTAAAATGGGGGGGTTTTGGTTGGTTTTCTAAGTTATGAATTGAAAAATAACAAAACTATCAAAGTAAACTAATTATGCTATCATACAACAAGCTACTAAAAAGATGGTAAAATCACAATTGACAAATCCTTGGGGGAAATTGATTCCCACTTCCAAACCTCTTATAGATCCTAGACTCATTCACTCATTCATTCACATTAATTG
>JAULKM010098900.1:0-11000 GCA_032355605.1 Rubia tinctorum
ATTTGAATTTAGTTTTATTTTTGAATACATTATATACACAATACGTATAAATACAGGACGTATACAGTAAAATACAGAGCGTGAAATACAATCCACTAAAACAATGACTAAGAGTACGTAGGAAAAGGGATAGGGTACATTGGGTCTAATGGTCACAAATGTTTAGGTCAAAATGTGAAGGTGGCTGGCTTTGGTTTCTGATGTTAATAAATAAAAGAAGAGTTGAATAGGCCTTCCCTTGCAAATGACAGGATTGAAGTTTTCCTGTGCAACAGGAGGGGAGAAAATAGTCAGAAATAGACCCAGCCAGAACGGACCGTTGAAAACAGAAGCTTCTGGATGAGTTATGAATAGTAGTTTTTAAGGTCCTCAGATTGTGAACAGTGATCCTTTTGTCGGCTTGACGGGATCTGAAGCGTCATGTAATCTGAGAACCTTCCTGATCATATGTTTTTCTTGACCCATTCTCGTCATCCAGAGAATCACAAGACCAAGACTTGTACACTCCCTCGCACCCGCTTCAAATTCCACGTGATCTCGCTCATAATAATAATAATAATAAACACTTGTCTAACCATTAATGTGTATTTAAATACGTATAATAACGGCAAACAAAAAGTTATTTGCGAGAAACTATCAGTTATGACGAATCCAACAATATCACATTCAATAATATTAAATATACTATTCAAATATGTATAACTTAAAGTGAAGTGTGAAGATTAAAAATGGAACGGAGGAAGTATCTCATCTTTGACGCAACCAATTACGCACACCTCAACCAATACGATTGCATTATGTATTTTCAGTTTTCTAATTTTAGGATTTTTGTTCTCCAAATGCTAAACTTGTATTTGTACATTGCCTTATTTCTATTAAGCATTTAATTAATTCTTTTAATATTTTATCAAAGAGTGGGTCTCATGACAGACAGGCGGCCCATTCATAAGCTAATGAACAGACCACTTATTTTTTAACTTATACACTCCATTTGTTAAATTAAATACTAAATTTTGAAAACAATTTTTATATTTTTACATTTAAATAAATATTATTACTCGTTTTAACTTTTAAAATACACTATTTAAATTTTATAAGAAATTATAACATATAAAGTAAAAATTACTGTGCACTATTCATAACTTGATCGAAATGCCGCATTTCCTGAGACTTAATATTGCTAATTGAACATGATTCTATTTGTTCCATTTTTATTATTAAAAAAATAATAATCTATTTCATTTTAGGCACTTTTATATATTATGCATTAACCAACGTTTATCCAAGTGAATCTGGCGCTGTCTGAACCACAGTTTCATTTTAATCTTTTTTAAAAAAAATTAAACACCCATGAGGATGAGCGGAGGGTATATATAGGCTCATCATACCTTAATGTAACCAAAGCAATGTTACAATGAAAGCTCCAATCCATCCAAAATAGATTTGGATATAAACAAAAGAAAAGGATTGATTCTAATGATGTGGATAGAATAAGTTCGATGGTCGTGATTCCACATGTAAATCCTCCACCCCTGTGTCAAATGTAATGTGGCCAGACCGCCATTTATCTTCTAGAATCCAATAAAAAATGATGAAATGGTAAGTCCCCAGTTATATGCCACTGCAGTGTGTATCTGAAATGAGGAAAAAGAAAGTCCCTCTTTGTCAAAAAGAGAAGGTGCTGCATGTTGCGTATCTCTTGAAATGTTGTTGAGGCCTGCTTCTTTAGTGCCTTCTTTGCAAGCAAATCAACAAGTTGGTTAGCTTCCCTCAAAATGTGACAAAAGGTGATAGAAATGTTTGTTGTTGCAGATCTGATCCTCCGAATTGTGTGCAATAGCTCCCAAGGTTCAGGAACTTGATTGTTGATAATTTTGCACGCTCTTGAATAATCGGACTCTATAATGATTGGAGTCCCTGTGTTTTGCGCCCACTTCACACATGCAAGAATAGAAAGAAGTTCAGCATTGAGGGGAGGTAGCAGTTTCATTTTAATCAAACCACCTCAGTAGTCATAAAGATTGACTGTTTTATTTGATCAAAACCTTTAACTTTATTTACTCCGTTATGTTTTTATCAGTTCCCTATTTACTAAAGCCCTACACTAGCTTTTCAAAAAGAAAAAAAAAAGTTTATATTTGAATAAGTCTTTTTTTATAGATAAATTGAATAAGTCTGTGATTGCCTTGAAATATGAAATGCATGGGCATTATTATATTGTATTTGGTCAAATTGTTACCCCATGTGTTCATGTCACACATGTGTTCACGTCACACATGTGTTCACGTTTGCAAAGTAATAATTGTTCAACCAACCAATATTATATTCCTAGTTTCTTAAGATTCCCCAACAAAATGACACATTATTTAAGAAAAATAAAATGAGTGGTGGAAATTATATTAGAAGAGTAAAAAGTAAATTGAATGGATAAAAATAATCTAAACTTTGTCAAAAAGGAAATAAGTCATTGTTAAAAAAATTAAAAAAAAGAAATGGAGCCAGTGTTAGGAAATTGGAATATCAATTATGTGAGGTTAGGTTGTCAATTTGTATTTTTTATATATAAAAAAAGTTGTCAATTTGTATTTGTGTCAGTTTGGCAAACGGAGATTTGATGGTTGGCTCCTTTGTTTGGTTGCTTTGATACATAATTTATCGGCTGCTTACATTATGTTTTGTATTTGTGTTTGGTAAACTGAAGTTTGATGGTCGTGTCTTTTATTCGGTTGGGTTTAATAGATAATTTATTGATAATTTATTATATATCAATTGATTGAGTCTTACTCCCTCTGTCTTCCGAATTATTTTTGAACAAAATTTATAACAAGTTTATGTGACATTTTTTTGATGGGTGATGACGGTGAGCCTAATTAAATCAAATTAAAGGAATAGTTATAACCACATATTTATGGTTAAATGTAAAAAGAATAAAAATATGAAGTTATTAGTGGGACGGACCACAAAGAAAAGTATGAAGTTATTAGTGGGAAAAGGGGAATATGTTTGATAAATAACTACCAGTAGAGTTTTAGGTAGCGGTGTTCATGAACCGGTCTGAACCGGTAAAATAGACCAAATTGGATCGGAACCAAATACATAGATTTTTAGTCCGGTCTTCGATCCAACATCTTTCATGATTTCGGGTTCCAATCCGGTTCGGTCCAAGATTGGTTTTTTTCTGATCTGAACCAGATGGACTGGTAGCTTACTCTTTTATATACTCTTTTTAATGTATTTATGATTTAACTTTATGTACTAGTTTAGATTTATTTTCAATGGGATAGTATTCGTTCATATTTTGAGATAATTTTTTCGAGAAAATCACAAGAAACGCGGTATGTCCATAAATTTATGGACAGTCCATTGTACTTTTTACTTCAAATGTTGTAATTTTTATAAATTTAAATATTATATTTTAAAAGTTAAAACAAATAATAATGTGTATCTAATATAAAAAAATATTTTTAAAATTTTACATTTAGTATGTAATTTAATAACTTCAGTTATGAGGTAAAAAATATGTGGACTGTCCATAAGTTTGTGGACTGTCCATAAGTTTATGGACATACCGTCTGTCAGGAGACCCAATCATTTTTTTTCTAATAACTTCTAATTTACTATCTTTTAAAGACAAAAGTTTAATTAAAATTTTCAAACACTAAATACATTTTTTGCAAAAAAGAATAAAGTTTACTAAATTTCTGTCCAACTAGTCTGTACCGGTACAAAATCAAAATAATTACAGTTCCTAAATAATCATCAATCGGTCCGATCCTCAGTCTAGGTTTTTTTTATAATTCTGATTTCGATCCTAATCAATTCCAATTTTGATCCTAATCAATTCCGATCCAGTCTTAACCGACGAACAACCCTAGTTTTATGTGAAACTTTCAATTGAAACTTCGTTTGTCGGGCTGAATTGAACTCGGACAGAGAATACGGAATTACGGACTCCTAATTTTCACTTTAGTGACATAATTATACGTATCTTTTGTGGAATCTTCGCAAGGATGTTATCACTTTGATAAGATTTGAATAGGAAACGTTTAATTTCAAACCTCTTTAACCGGAGCTTACGTAACTTGTATAAAGCATTTTTTTAAATCAACCATTTAAAGATGTTGGGAAAATGTCCAGCAATGATTATAATAAGTGAAATTAACATTCAACCTAACTACTCTTTAGCATTAATCATTATATTGCATGGATATTCAAATTACATGTCAACTAAACTGATTCTCTATACTATTACAGACTAGAGATCCAATAAAAATTGTAATATGACCCTCGGAGATATTAACTCGCTTCTCGCGAAAATCATGATCAATTGGCAGAGAGAAGCGTATCACGCATCAGCATCACTATGCCAAACATGAATCTTCAACAGTTGTAACACCACTTGATTCAAAACACGATTTGTATTGTCCAAACTGTAAACACTTTGAAAAATACAGATGAAGAAGGGAACTCTTGATAGAGAAACGCAAAGGAAATTACAAATACACGATCCGTAAATATTCACTCTCTAATTAGCAAAATGTAAGTGATTAGTGATTTAGTCTTATACTATTATCCACATCATTCATTATGAATTTAAATATAAATATTCACTCTCCCTATCATGACTCTCCCTGGCGGAACTACACCGACGCGAAACGATGTGACCGCCCCAGTAAACTCAGACGAACTAAGGGAGTAATAGTTTTGATGTTTTTGTCCGTCTCGACGTATAAAAATTGAAAAGGGTTCTGTTTAGGAAGGAAATATGTCCACTCTAAAAATGCCAGTGTAGTTCAACTCTCCTCAAATTAATTTTATTCTGATTTTGTCATTGATTACTATAAAAGTAATTCCGATATTGTTAACAGACGGGGGAGTATTAGAGATGCTCTGATACGTAGAATGCATGACTTGCATATTAGGGTTTGCAAAAGCAAAATGAAGTAACCATAGTTTAACATTAGCGGAGAGTTGGGCAAATTACTCCTCCACTTGCATAGTTTAATAGCCTAAGAGATTCGCCCGCCTGGCTGCGGCTTGTTGTTTAACTGAAAATGAAAGCTGGAGTGCACCCCCTCCCCCTGTCCTTTCCATATCATCCTTCTTCTCATCGCCATACGTGCACTATACTCTCTCCCTCCCCGTGTCTCACAATAAATTCCTATTTTTCTTTTTGAGACGTACCACTGTAAATTTTCTACATTTATCCATAAATATGCAGTCATAATTCTTCCTTTCATTTAATTTATGTAGGTCCACTCTCATTATCCATTAAAAACATGTCACATATACTTGTATTAAATTTTGTGCAAAAAACAATTAGAAACATTAAAGTGAGACGGAGGGAGTATGCTTTTAACATTTTCTATTTTAAGTAAGTGTTTAGTTAGCCCAAAGTTTCCACACAGTCGCATACCCAGTACAAATCTAAAATACTACTCCCTTAATTTCTCTATTTACGGCATTATGCATACTGGTGGGTGGATATAAGTAAAGAAAATGGATAGATGAAATTGAATGTGGAAAGCAAAAGGTAAAATAAGTGGATAAAATTGAATGAATCTTGCTAAAAATGAAAAATGTGTCATTAGAAAAAATATCTCGATAACATAAGTGTATACCACAAAAAGAGAAGCGAAGGGAGTACCTTTATGATGATAGCGTAAAATTTCTATAATATTTTTACACGGATATTTATACATACTAACATGTTGATAGTTTTTTAAAAATATTTTTTCTCTTTTAGAGAAGACTGGTTGTAAAAAAATCAAAATTACTTTCATTACTTTTATTTTTTATTTTGGAAAAATTCTCAATAAATTAATGTAATTTTCTTTAGGGACGGAGTTGAAATTCTGCATAGTAATGTGTCAGAAGAAAATGAAAGATTTGAATGATTTGGTAAATGGTTATTTACATTTATAACCCTGATTTTAGTATGAAAGTGTTAATATAATCCTGCAATATGAGAAAGTGTTAATTTAACCCTAACTAATTAGAGTATGTGCCACTCGAACCCTAACTTTTAAAAAAATTGTGCTGATATAACCAAACTTCCTAATTCCGGTGTTGACTTCTCAATTCCGGGAATGATATTAAATGAAATGACTGAACTACCCTCATTTACAAGCTGAAAACTTTATCCCCATATCACCCCTTCCACCACCACCACTCACCACCTCCGCCAGCCATGACCGTCACCGGAAAGCTTCACCGCCGACACCTCCACCACATCGTCATCGCCACCTCTGCCACTACTTCTCCTCGCCGTCACCACCTCCACCACCTTCTCGTCGTCGCCACCTACGCCACCCCTTCTTGGCTCTACCTCCGCCACTCCTTCTCAACTCCACCTAAGCCACCTCTGTCACCTTCTCACCGTCGCCACCTCCGCCACCCCTTTTCGGCTCGTCACCACCCCGCTCACCAATATAGTAATTACCACTCTGAAATTACCACTCCCCGTCATCCTCTCTCCTCCTCCCCGCCGCCTTTCACACCATCACCCACCTCATGAAGCTCCTCCGTTGACCACCATCAGAAGCTCCTCCGTTGCCCACTGCCTGAAGTTCCTCCGTCGCCAACGCTTGAAGCTCCCACTTGCCGTCACCCTCCACCACCCTAGACCTCCCCTCCGCGACCCTAGCCCCCACTTCCCCTCGCCTGAACCTGGACCCTCCCCTGAACCTGGACCCTCCCCACTGCCTCAAGATCCTCCTCCCAACCACCTGGACCTCGCCTCTATCGCACCAATTTCGGATCTTCAAGTTTGCTGCCTTTTCCGCTGTCGCCCCTCCCCCCCAGGACACCACTGATATCCGCCGCGTGACCCTATCCCCATGACACCATCAATCAATTTCTCCGAGCAGCGCCACCGTCGCATACCCTATCCTTAG
Source organism: Rubia tinctorum (assembly GCA_032355605.1). NCBI lineage: Eukaryota > Viridiplantae > Streptophyta > Magnoliopsida > Gentianales > Rubiaceae > Rubia > Rubia tinctorum. Next base: position 6,897 of record JAULKM010098900.1, read on the forward strand.
GAGGGCCTTCTCCGCTCAGACCCTCGCGCCACTCAGCCAAGCACCGGGACCCGAGCGGAGGGACGGGAAGCTACCGGCTAGACCTTCATTGGAGCGGTTGAGACCTTCGTAGATGGGATATTTAAGCTACGGGAAGAAGAAAAGAATCGGGAAGGGGGCGTAGAAGATGAAGGAGGGATGAAGCCTCTTTTTATTTTATTTTATTTTTTAAAGTTAGGGACAAAATTGTCTTTTCACATAAATTTGGCCTTAGAAAAGTTGACTAAAAAGTCAATCAAGTCAAGGGTTATATTGGCACTTTTTGAAATTGCAAGGTTATAATGTCACTTTCATCGTAAAGTCGGTATTATTTTAGCACTTACTCTTTAGTAAATTTCCAGATACAATTTCAGTTAGGGGCAAAGTTGAAAACATGTACGGCCGGGCTGGTGAGTAATCAAATATATTTTTCCAATTTTTTTAATAGTAAAGGGGACATAAACATTTTTTAAAATTTTATTTCAATATTTTTTGTAAATTTCATTTCTATGGGGACTGAAACCCCCTCCAACCTTCACCTAATTCTACCACTGATTTTGGTCAAAATAAAAATAAATTTTCAATCAGAATAGACAAAAATGAAAAGTAAGATAAGCAGGATGCATGAAGTATATAACTAAAATATTAAATATAAAAAAAAAGGAGCGAACATTAATTGCACGCGCATTTGGATGTGAATCAAGATGGATACTTTTCCCTATTTTTGGAGCGAAGTGCATATATAAATCTAAATAATTCACGAAAATACACATATAATAATATGATAATTGAAAGTGCAAATATAACTCTACATAATTAGTGTATGTAAATATAACATTTTCGGTAGTTTGAGACCTGAATTTCATGAAAAGACATTTTTGTCCATCTAAAAAATTAAAAACTGGAATTTTAATTAGGAGGTCCTTTATGTTTTTTGAGGGGCTAGAATCCGTACCTTCTCTTTCGATTTTGAACCGAAACGCTCCGACGGCGACGGGAAGAGGAACTCAGTGTGGGTCCATCTTATGTCCGCCAACACTCTGTTATTATTGTACATCGGTCGCCGCAGCATTACTCCGACAAATTCAATTGGGAAATGGAATGGCGGTAGACGGCGGTAATTTGTTCTTGTTTGCAAATTTGCGATTACTACTGCAAATTTGCGATTGGATTGGTGATTTGTTCTTGTTTTCTTAAATTGGATATTCGGATGCGTTTTTCTTGATTAGAGTTATTCATTCATGCAAATTTAGAAGTGTGATTTTGTGATTTATGGTTAAATATTGGTGGCCCATAGAGGATTGGGCTCACTGGGAGGAAGAGCAGGGTGGTGAGGGTCGGGCTGGAAGGTGGTGGTGGTCGGTGGCGGCAGAGCAGCGGAGTGATGGTCCGGTGGTGGTGTTCATTGGCCGGATGGTGAGGGTGGTGATCGAGAATGGGGTGATGGTGGGAGGGAATGAGGGTGGTGGTGGTGGGTAAAAATGTCCCAACACTTTTAGCTTTTAGGTCATAGGGTATTTTGGTCATTTTATATGCGATCAATACCGGGAATGGTGTGTTAGGGTTATATTTGCACTTTCATCAATTATTTAGAGTTACTTTTGCACTAAAAAATATTTCAGACTTATTCTCCCTCTGTTTCATTGGATGTGACACACTTTCCTTTTTTGGTTGTTTTTGTGAATTTGGCACACTTTCTTTTTTTTGGTAAGATTCATTCATTTTCATCCACTCATTCTATTTTTTTTCTTTCTAAATTCAATTTCATCCACTCATTTCATTTACCTAAATCCAAGCACTTAAACCCTGTGTGCCACATACAATGAAACGAAGGTAGTATGTGCATTTCCGAAGAGCTATGTGGCATATTTCATGCCTTCTTCTAGAGACCGTGGCCACCACTTTCCATATTTTAAACCGAACCAAATTTAATATTCAAATATTTGAACCGATTAAATTAAATTGTGAATATGATTTATGGTTTATGGTTCAGTTCATGGTTTAAACCGAAAATCAACCTAAAAATCGAATTACAAATATATAAATAAATTAAATATATGCCAATAAAATATATAATATATAGGTTTACTAATAATTTAAAATGAAGAAAATAAAGGGGCATCCTAAGAAAATTTTAGCTAACTTAATTAGTCTGTTCTATTTGGCATTCCTTCCAAAACTATTTGATTGAATAATTTGGCAGTTTATATGCATAAATTGTGATTTATGATTAGTGGGGGTTTAGAGTGGGGACATGTGCCATCACTGACCCCACTTATAATACTTAATAGTTTTAAAATTTTATATATTTTTAAAATTTTAATTGTACATGTATTCCTAATATAAACAGGTAGTTTTTCAGCAACATTAAATAAATTTATTAATTGTACAATTTTTCACTTGTCCATTTCAATTAATATAATAAATTTTAGACTTGATATAAGTATTAATTTTTTTAAAAATTCTTTATCTTCTATTATCATAAAACAAAATACTTAAATGATTATTTGCCTTAAGAGTCCATTTTTACCCTTCTTGTTTTAATATATTTTTTCTCAGAATAATTTACAAGAAAATTATTGATAGGAGAAGTCTAAATATACATTATATACCACTTAATAATGTACTAACCATGTGTAAGGGAATGAAATATTTCTAATTTAATCCATGATTATCTTGTTGCATTCATTGAAAATTTGTATCTTATTGAGTTCTTCAAGAAAGAGTTATCAAACATTATCGCAATATTAATTTTTTTTACAGAAATGCTGTAAAACTATAGTTTTATTTATACTGTGATTAAAGTTTATATTTTTACCCTATATTTTATTTTCTAATATACATTAACTATTATTAATATTCCCCCAATAAATTCATTTTCTAAATCCGCACTGTTCATGATGTTTAGATTTTGATGAATTTTTAATTATTTAATAAGCACAAATTTATGAGTTCATGTTGTTTAGATAGGAAATGTCATGATAGTTCTTTCTAAAAAAATTTCTAAAATAATGCACCGATTATGATTGTACGTAGAATGCTTAGGTGGTCAGTGGTTTATGTTTATTTATAGTCTTATTTTTTTTCAATTTGGTCTATTCAAATTTATTTGAATAAAAATCGAAATCAGAAAAAACTGAAGTTGAATAAACCAAATTTGATCTTGTCAGATATAGTTCGGTTCTTAATTTTGGCTTCATAAAAGGTCAACCCAATTAAATTAAATTGAATAAATCAAAATATTTGAAAATCGAATCGTTATTCACCGTATTCAGGACAGTTCCATACAACCTACCGAACTCTGTACTGGGAACTGGCATTTCGTTTGGGACAAAATCTCGTGTGAGACCGTCTCACAGTGAGACCAAGGATTAATGTACAATATTATGAAGTTTAATTAGAAACGGGGTTCCAAATATAATTTAAGAAAGTACTCTGATCCATAAAAAACTTATTTTTTAACCCAAAATTTAAAAGTTTATGTTTTAGATTTTTGCTATTTATGATTTGCTTCTCGTCTCACCATGAGACGGTATCACAGGAGACGGACTCTTGGTTTGGAGGCCACTTTCTTAAAAAAAATCTTGTCAGAATTAAAGTAAATTTGTTTAGTACGAGTATAAAATTTAAAAAGTTAGAGTCTACAGACAAATTAAGAATCTTAAAACAATATGGCTGATTTTTATTATTTTAATCTGAAAATAATATGGTTGTTTTCTTAAATGGGCGCCATCAGCCCCACTTTATATCTTTAATCTAATGTGCACACCGAGCCAAAATCTATCGCACGTGATATTTGGACCCCACTACTATATACTGAATTTGCCCGAACCAGTAGTCATCTGGCCTTCTGGGACAGCGAGTGTTGAAGTTATTTGACTTTTTATACTCCCTAAGCAAGCCGACATACTCACTCACTTCCAACATAAATAGCACAAAATCATTTTCACAATCTTAAAAAAAATATCTCACCGTTAATATATTTAACTAGCGTGATGAGCACCGCGCGATGCGCGGTGTTTGTGGTATGTATTTTTTAATACATTTTGTTGATGATTCTTTAAATATTGTGTAATATTTATTGTG
>JAULKM010098911.1:0-10999 GCA_032355605.1 Rubia tinctorum
CCCAAGGTTCTTGTCCCTTGGTCTACCGGCTTGTGCGACTGCTTCTCCGACATCCGCAACTGTGAGTAAATCAACTGTAGCAGTTGTTCTGCGGCGGCGCGTGGCTGACTCTCGCTTCGCTTGCAGTTTTTAAAAGTATTTTCTGATTGAGCTGGTGTTGACTGACCCTTTTGGATTTCACTTGTGATTCAGGCTGCATCACTTGCTGGTGCCCATGTATTACTTTCGGACAAGTTTCTGAGATTGTGGACAAAGGGTCAAGCTGTAAGTCATTCATTGTTACATCATTTTCAATTTCATATATATATATATATATATATAATGTAAAGAATATTGAATAATAGTACTGTATGAGAAATTTATGTTGATGGTCGGTTTTTTTTTTAAATATTTTTTTTGGGAGCAGCTTGTGGAGCAAACGGTGCTCTTTACACGCTCATAGCCTGTGTGACTGGCTGCTCGTGTTTGTATTCGTGCTTCTATCGCTCAAAGATGAGGCAGCAATATGCATTGAAGGATTCCCCCTGTGGAGATTGCTTGGTTCATTTCTTTTGTGAATCATGCGCCCTTTGCCAGGAGTATCGTGAGCTTAGAAACCGTGGATATGACATGGAAATTGGTAAATTTTGCGTTTCCAAATCAATTTACTAGTTATTTGGGTTGCGAATTAATTGATTAACGGTATTGTTTTTTTAAATATTTATTTAGGGTGGCATGGAAATATGGAGCGACATATCAAGGGGGGAATCCCGATGCCTCCCGTGGTTGAAGGAGGAATGAGCAGATGAATTCATGATCTTGCACAAGTGGAGTGTTGATTAAGGAAATAAAATATCTTTCCCCGTAGGAAAGTTTATAAATGATAGTTATCTTATAGAATTAGTTTCTTTATAGACTTAATAGAATTAGTTATAGATGATGCTGTTAGACTTTGATCTTTGTAACTCTATATATTTTAACTCTAATTATTAATGAGATGTGTTATTGATTTGATATCAATGCACCATAATAAAGTTATTTTTTATATTTTATCATGGTATCAGAACCTAAAAATTCTGAGATCTAAACCCTAAATAAATTCTGCTGCCGTAGTTCGCCTGAGCTGCCGTCGTCAAGCCGCGTGTTACACTGCACACGCCGCCAACATCGTCGACTGCTCCTGTCGGTTGCTGATTTTCGATCGCCGCTGCCACTTCACGGTTTCCACTATCCGTACAACTCCAATCTGTCGGCAAGTGATGTTTACGCGCCACCGTCCGACTCTACGAGTCGCCGCCATACTAAAAGGTGAAGAAAATTGCCTTAAATGGTCTGTCGCAATTTGTGGCGTTATTCTTGCCTAGAAGAAAATTGGTTTCATTGATGGAACCATTACCAAATCCCCAGATAATCACCCTGATGCAGTTGATTGGCCTGGAATTAATGATACCCTTGTATGCTGGATCTTACAGACTCTAGATCCACCATTGCGTTAATTTTATTTTAATGATTAGCAATTTCATAATTTTCTTCGTAAGTTGGACATTCTTGATCATCATGCTTCAACTTAATGGAGGGTGATAAGGAAATAAAAACTCTTTCCTTGTAGGAAAGATTATAAGGTAGTTATCTTATAGAACTACTTTCCTTGTATAATAAGTTATAGATGGTAAGATTTGGAATACTATTCTTGTTAGACTTTGGTCTTTGTAACCCAATATATTGTAACTCTTATAATTGATGAGATGTGTCATTGATTAGATATCAATGCACCATTATAAAGTCATTTTTTTTATATTTTATCATGGTATCAGGGTCCTAAAAATTCTTTGTTTGTTTCTGGCAGCTTGGTATGGAGGAGCATAAGAGTTTAGTTGATCTTAGTAGACAAACATTTGCTCATCTTTTGTATACTTAAGTTATTACTGTTGTTTTTTTCTCTCTTTTCACAAGATTTAGTTCCATACTCTTCACCACTTTTGGATTGATTAAATTTTAATTTTTATGCTAATGAAGTTGAAGATTTTTAATTTGAAATGTTGTCATTATTTTTACATTTTAAGATTATCCATTCCCTTGTCTATTTAGCTTTGAATGTTTGACGAAGGTGTTTAAAATTCTCTTTATATTGGTTGGGCCTTTTTAATGGAAGATGCTTCTAGTTTTCTTTGTAGGTGCTTAAATTTAAAGGTGCGAGTACTTGAAAATGATATTTTGATATTTTGAAATTTCCATGCTAGTTTTACTATTTCTTATAATAGCTATGAGCGTAAATTTTTTTATTTGTTTAAATAAAATTGAGCGTAATGAGTAGGTGCTTCAAATTATGTTCGTTGATGCTTTGCGAATTTTGTAGAAAATTTATATAAATTTTATTAAGCATAAAGCGAAGGTGCTTCAAGTTATGTGTGTAGGTTCTTTAAGTTAAATTGTCGGTGCTTGAAAATGATTTTTTTTGTTTTGAGAATTTTGAGCAAGTTTGTTTATTTTTTAAAAATTTTATTGAGCGTAGGTTCTTCAAGTTATGCGTTTAGGTGCTTTAAATTAAAGGTATGGGTGCTTGAAAATTGTATTCTTGGTGTTTTGAGAATTTTGGGCAAGTTTTATTTTAATTTTTTTGTATTGAGTGTAGGTGCTTGTATTTATGCGTGTAGGTGCTTAAGGTTAAAGGTTAGCGTGCTTAAAATTCTATTTTTGCTTCTTTGAGAATTTTGGGCAAGTTTTTTTTTTAAAAACTGTTGAGTGTAGGTGCTTGTATTTATGCGTGTAGGTGCTTTAAGTTAAAAGTTTGGGTGCTTGAAAATTGTATTTTTGGTGCTTTGAGAATTTTGGACAAAATTTGTATAAATTTTATTAAGCATAAAGCCTAGGTGCTTCAAGTTGTGTATGTACGTGCTTTAACTTAAATGTGTGGGGTGCTTGAAAATGGTTTTTTTGGTGTTCTGAGAATTTTGAGCAAGTTTGGTTATTTATTTGTTTAAATTAAGGCGTTTTGTGCGTAAGTGCTTGAAAATTGTATTTTTGGTGGCTTAAGAATTTCATGTAGGTTTGTGTTTAAATTATAATGAGGGTAAATTGTAGGTATTTTTACTCTTGTTTGCAGGTGCTTTTAAGTTGGGTTGCAGGTGTTTCAAATTCTATTTGTTAGGGTTTTGAGTATTTGATCAGCATCCATGAAGGGATGAATGCCCAACCATTATATTTACACTATTGTTTTCTCGCTAACTGAAAAATGGCATTGAGCGTAAAATGTAGGTTTGTGTTTAAATTATATTTAGCGTAAAGCGTAGGTGCTTCTACTTTGATTTGTAGGTGCTTTAATATAAAGGCGTGGGGTATTGAAAATGATTTTTTTGGTTCTTTAAGAAATTTGTGCAAATTTGATATTTTTTAAATTTTTTGTTAAGCATAAAACATAGGTTTAGGTGCTTGAAAATTGTATGTTTGGTGCTTTGAGAATTTCGGGCAAAATTTATATAAATTTTATTAAGCATAAAGTGTAGGTGCTTCAAATTCTGTGTGTAGATGGTTTAAGTTAAAGATGTGGGTGCTTGAAAATGGGTTTTTTTTGTGCTTTGAGAATTTCGAGCAAGTTTATTTATTTTTTAAAATTTTATTGAGTGTAGGTGCTTCAAGTTATGTGTGTAGGTGTTTTAATTTAAAGTTGTAGGTGCTTTAAATTAAAGCGTGAGTGCTTGAAAATAGTTTTTTGGTGCTTTGAGAATTTTGAGAAAGTTTTTTTATTTTTTAAAATTTTATTGAGCATAGGTATTTCACGTTATGTGTGTAGGTGTTTTAACTTAAAGGTGTGGGTGTTTGAAAATTGTATTCTTGGTGCTTTGATAATTTCGGCCAAGTTTTTTTTATAAATTTTTTTTATTGAGCTTAGGTGTTTCTATTTATGTGTGTATGTGCTTTAAGTTATAGGTATGTGTGTTTGAAAATTGTATTTTTGGTGCTTTGAAGGCAAAATTTGTATAAATTTTACTAAGCATAGAGCGTAGGTATTTCAAGTTATGTGTGTAGGTGTTTTTAGTTAAAGTAGTGGGTGCTTGAAAATGATTTTTTTGGTGCTTTGAGAATTTTGGGCAAGTTTTTTTATTTTTTTTAAAAATTATTGAGCATAGGTGTTTCAAGTTATGCGTTTAGGTGTTTTAAATTAAAGGTGTGGGTGCTTGAAAATTGTATTCTTGGTGCTTTGAGAATTTCAGGAATTTTTTTTTGTATTGAGCGTAGGTGCTTGTATTTGTGCGTGTAGGTGCTTTAAATTAAATGTTTGGGGTACTTGAAAATTGTATTTTTGGTGTTTTGAGAATTTCGAGCAAGTTTGGTTATTTGTTTGTTTAAATTAAGGCTTTGTGTACATAAGTGCTTGAAAATGGTATATTTTGGTGTTTTTAAGAATTTCGTGCAAGTTTGTGTTTAAATTATAATGAGGGTAAATTGTAGGTATTTCTTCTCTTGTTTGTAGGTGCTTCTAAGTTTGGTTGTAGGTGATTTAAATTTTATTTGTTAGGGTTTTCAGTATTTGATCAACATCCACGTCGGGAAGAATGTCCAGACATTATATCTACACTACTGTTTTCTCGCTAACGTACTTCATTCTACTGTTGTCTACATTATAATCTTTTGTCACTTGTTTCCCCTTCCTTTTATTCCATTTGTCAAACTCCACAAAATAAAGGAAGAGCATATCAAGATACGCAAAGCACGCACATATGGTAAATAAGAGACTATGCATAAGTAGAATATCGTCAAAAAACAGGCCAAGGTCAAACAGCATAAAAATGACTCTTTCTCCTTAAAAAGAGCTACTAGGATACCTTAATCTAGTATAAATCCCATTTACAAAATCTCCTTTTTCTCCCAAACTACTAACTACTTATCCAAAAGTACGTAATAGAGCAATTCACTTCAAGAAGTGTGGATTGATCAGCCCAGCAATTTTCGGAAACCTGACCAGTTCCTTGTTAGAAAAAATGGTCTTCAGCTTGTCATCACAAAAGATCACCTTCTTGTCTGCCTGGTCCTATTAGATGGAATAAATAGAAAGAATGTGAGAGCCGAGTGAAACTCAAGGAGTTCCAGATGTTGAGGTCCAAACAGTGCGCAAGCAAATAAAAATATTGCAGAGCTCTCATGAAGCAGAAAAATGTTTAAATATCAGATTAAGAAAAATAATAAGATTCAGATTTTGGTTATATTTATAACTAAACCAAAAAAAAACAAAAAACAGCAAGAAAACCGTCCTGTTTAAGCATGGACAAAAGTACCAAGCTAGTGATGTATCTGACTAGAACGACAATACACACCAAGTAAAACTACTGAGGTGAAGAATACAACGTCAAATAAACTAGGGAAGAGCCTTCAAGAAAGCATTTCTCACTTGTCAAGACATACAACAAGAGGGTGGATAATCACAGCTTATAATTGGATAGTTGAAACCTAGTCATCTATTGATATCATTCACTAAAAATGAAAATAATTGGACAGTTAAAACCTAGACATGTACTGTCAGCACTATTAAATATTCTCTTTGAGCATGCCATTATCCTTTTCTGCAGCATCTTCCTTAAATGGTAAGCTTCCTCTGATAGGTTATCGATTGTATACAGAATCAATATAGGAGAAGCAGAGGTGTTTGAAGAGCAAAACTATGTATGTTCCCCATCAGGCTATGATAGGCCTCTTAGTGTCCTCAGTGACTTAAACAATTCTCTCGTAATCCACTACAATCTACTTGGTGTCTATTTTTCTTATGATATACAGGATATGGGCTGAGACTACTCACAATATAAATTGCTCAACTAAACATGCTATCTCAGTCCAAAACTAAAAATTAATAGGTAACTGATGCCACAACCAATATAGCAAACACCTTTCAATATTCTACATCTTTATCTACCTAAGTGTAGTTAGCATAACCAAATGCACAAACACCAGATCATATATAAACAAAAAAAGTAGAAACTTGACAGCACATTTCGGAGTTTCGCACAACAAACAACAAACAAATGTAAACTCAACATTTTAGAGATAAATACCTTTCAGGTTGGCTTAAATCCTAAGTTGTACGAACGGGTTGTGCGGGTTGAGCGTCTTGTAGATAGGCCACTGTAGAAAAGAGTAAAATTCATTTCAAAAAAATAAATAGAAAATAAATCTACCATGAATGTATATTAAAGCATAAACATTATAAAAATAAAAATATCCACCTTAAGATATCCTTCTGCTCTTGTGAATGAATTCTTGTCTGATTCTCCTCTATTGGATGAACACTTAGTGGAATACTAGTCTCATTAATTTCAATATTAAATCTAGGCGATTTACAAACAGGAGGCTGGTATTTTCTTTGCCTTTTCCTTTTTGACAACTTCGGTCAGTTCAATGTTAGGTTTCTGCTCATGCTAACATCGGTTAGAATCTGTCAAACCTGGGATCAGTGTAAAAGTAGGAGAAGGAGGTGGCGTTTTCTCTTAGTTTTCTCCTTTTTTTCCTTGCTAACAGCTTCAGTAAATTCAGTGGTATGCGGCTCAAGTTGATGTTGGTGAGAACTAGGAAAATCCGGGGACAAGTTGAAACTAGGAACATCTTGGGCAGATTTAGAGGTAGGCTTCTTCCCAAAAAATTTCTCGATCTAGAACACCACATTCCAAAATACCGGATCATTGAAACATCATCATCTTCTACCATAGGCATCTCTCTGAAAATACCTTGATCATCAACATTTGCCTTTTCCGCCCCTTTTTCTAGAGTAATTGACTTTTCTGCCCCTTTTTCTTCATAACTTGTAGTCATTGACATAGCAAGATTGTCCAACTTTGATATGGCTTTGTTGTTTGGAAACATTTCTTTAGCATTTTCCATCCTCTCAACAAACATACTAAAAGCCTTGGATAACTCAATTGCCGATTTGACGACTTGATGAATGCATATCTATGACAAAAACAATCAGGCCATAACATCAATTCAGCTCCTTCCATTAACATGAATCCAGTACATATACTAGGAATATCAGGCCATAACATGAATTAAAGAACACATTCACAGATGCATAAGTATTAGGAGCAGAAAAAAATGGAAGTACAAACACTGATTAGGATTAGAATGTACTGCATAATCAATAATCAGAAAGTACTAAAATATCAGGTATTATATCATAGCAAGAATAAATTTTTGGCTGCATTTGGTGCTCACATTTAACATAAATCCATAAAACGTTTGGCATTGCCTTATTCCTCAAGAAAAAGCAGACAACCAAAGATCCTCAAAGAAAAGAAAGCTATGAATAACAAGAAAGTAAAGATTCAAATAGTTCTTATACATGCATGAATTATCCAGTGGTTCCAATACAACTAAGCTTCCGAAAGAAACTTTATTGAGAAAGAAAAACAGAGTTAAGACATTCAAAAATGGTAGCATCAGCAACAAGAAAGTATGAAGATTCTGATCCATTATTACAAAATATCAATGTGAACGACTGCGAAACCATTCAGGTTTCCGTTCCTGGTACAAAATCTCTACTTACATATTCAAGCTCTCTTTTGTTATTTCATCAATTTGATTAGGTTCTTGAAATCCTTCCATATTTCATCATTAACTCTTCCAGATCAGTTCTTTTTAATTTCTTCTTCTTTTTTAATGATGTTTGAGTTAATACAAATGAAAATAACATGAGGTAATCGTTAATAACTGAAAAACTGATCAGGTTTCAAAAGGAAACAATTGAGGGTGCAGCTCACTTCAACAAATCTGGTGAGGATCAATGAAGAACGTTAAATCGAAGCAGGAAAATATGTGCGATTTCAGAAAGAGTTCCCCATTAAACCAAACATCGATACAAACAAGATCTTTGCTAAGTTAGAATTTGGCATGTTAAACGTTTAAGCTTCCAAAACTGATCATCACAAAAGACAAGCCTAGCAACAAACGTTAAGCTTCTCAATCAGATCAAGTTATTTTAACCTTTTTTGACTGTCTATGTGAATCCAAAGCCTCTATGCTGTGAAATTGTTCCATGTCAATCACCATGCATGGTCTCGCTTGTCCTTTCCTGTAATCATGAGCCATTTTTTCTCGTAGGTGCGCCTCTCATGAATCTCCTTCTTATCCCAACAACTCAGCAATGGGAATCTTCTCTCACTGGAACGTCCCATAATAATAATGCGATCAAGATAGAAAATATGGAAAAGGAAAAGAAAGTGTAATTAAAATAAATACAATTTAAATAGTACATATGTGATGAAAACTTTTACAATAACTTAACACAAGAGGTAGAGCTAGTCCCGAAAACCTGGAAATGCCATTTGAATTCTGCCACTCTTGAGCACAATCGTTCAAGCATTCCAAAGCATACTGACACCAGTTGAAACACCCTATCGCATCAACATCAGTAAGTCATTTCAAATTTTTTAGATTTGGAACTCCTTTCTGATTACTTTTCAGCAGTGAAGAAACCACCATGATGACAAAATTTCTCTTGAAATCATCGCCGCCACTCTTCTGCTCCCTTAATCTAGCTCCTATATCAGTTACCGTGACCTGATTTTTGGCCTTTTGAAATTGTAGCTCCCATGCATTTTCCAGCTTCTCAAACTCAAAATCAGCTGCCCCTTTCCCCACTTCAGTCACTTTATATCCGTTTTTGGGTAAACCCAAAATCAGAAAAAATCTTCTGCTCCAACTTCCAACTTTTTTGTACCAATTCCAAAAAGCTCCGAAGAGGGTTGTAATGATTCAGCAACCACATCCATAGATCAGATGGAAACTCGTTCGTCTTCAGCTTCAACAGCCACTGAAACCCAATAGTTTCAACATCCATTTTCTTCTCCAATGTTATCCATCATCTATGAAGTTGCGCAATTGTGTTGGCGATATTCTTGAAATTTATTTTGGCGTGGCAAAACCTTTTTTCGAGCCAAAACCACCTAGTACAACTGTTCATAAAAGACAAAACGAGTTATTATAAAGAACTTTTTATAGAAATAGGTTTTAATAGAAACTGAAACAATAACCTAATAGTTAGTAGCAAAGACTAAATTTTGTGCAGTTGCATGTTTAAGTTAAAACACCTACACACATAACATTACTATAAAGAGTAACCTAATAGTAACCATAGCTACAACCTGTGTACATGCAATCTAAGAAACTTGCCCAGACTAAGCATAACAGAGTATTCTTTTATTGATCATTGAAAGCATCTGAAAATATGGATAAAAACCAGGGAAAAATTAGAATAAATATAAGACAAGCAAGTATAAACACGTTAATGGACAAATTACCACAAATGCATTTCACATAGTAAATTCACATGCATTGCACAACAAATCACCATGGAGGAGTTGGCAGAATTGAATTTAAAACAATTCATTAGTTTAAAAAGCACAGAATTTAAAATTAGTAATCCTAGGACTCAAAACTCCAGTCTCACATCATTTTGAGACATGTAGAAAAATTTAAAACAGTTCAGCCCCAAACCATTAACTAACCAGAAAGAGCATTTAACTGAAAACTGAGGATAAAAAAGACTAATCTATAATAAGTTAATAGAATAATAATACCAATTGATGGACCAAAATCCTCGATTTTCTCAACAGCAATGAATGCAAGAGCTTTTCCTTTAGATTCCATCTTGAACCTATTTAAAGAAACAAAATATAAAGTATACAATGATTCAGTATATATAAAACTGCATGAGTTTTATAAGATTAGATTGATATTTCAAACATGCAGATCAAAAAACATCTCTTTAGAGTCTACGAAGGATAGGACTAATTTTACTACACTAATGGAAAGAATGGAAGGAGGAGATATTCAGGTGTTTAAATGGCACTTTAGTAATCTACCGTCTATGTTGGGTATAAAGTATAAATTCTTATCAACATCATATTCTACTCGAATTTTAGGATGAAGACCAAGCTAGAAGCAGTTCCAGTATCATTTCATCAGTTAGAAAGATGAAAATATCAACATCAAGTAAAGAAATTCATCACAAGAGGTTCTGTTAGTGCTAAAGCCACCGGATTTACAAGGCTAATCAAGATCACGAAAGAATTTTCCAAAGGCGAAATTGAAGCATTCCCATATTCAAGGTTCAGGACAAATTCAGGACAAAGGTTCAGACGTATTAACATATTCAAGGTTCAGGACAAAGGTTCAGATGTATTTTGTGTACTCAACTTTTGTGCACTCAACTAAACACAGATAAATTCTTACATGAACAATACAAAGAGACTAAACACAAAACGTGAAGCATTTTCACAGAGAGAAACTCATTCAAAACACACAAATGTGAAACATAATATCATAGAGAGATGATAATTTTTAATTTACCTTGATTTTTTGAAGATACCTAGATGATTTGCTTTGCGGAAGCTTTGATTAAAGCTCAGAATCTTCGAAATCCTTGTAAAAAGAAAATTCAATTAGATTTGGTGAAACAAAAAACTAATTGAAGAACACACACGAAAAAAGTACAAAACGCATGAAATTGCAACAAACTTGATTGAAGCGTCGATGACCTAGTTCGAATCAACGCTAATGCAAAATGATTAGATGAACACTAGAAATTTTGGATTTTCTTCACAAAATCTGCGGATGAAAAGAGGGAATCGTGGAAATGCAACCAAATGAAAGTGTATTTGATCTGATCTGAATGTTATTTTGACCCGAAAAGAGGATCCTTTATTTTTGAAGATTATTTTTAGCTATAATAGATTTTGTGATTAAATATGGACTATTAATCTAATAAAATGAGTGGTTATGATGTGCTCTCACATAAGTGGGTGTTCTCACCTAAGATCGGTGTTCTCAAATGATCCCTATTCTATATATGTGTGTGTGTGTGTATGGCACAATAATATATTTATGATTTTGAATATATCCTTAGATGTTATATATTTAAACAAGTTATGATTGGTTATATATAGTAAAGAATTAAAATCAGTACTCCCTCTGTCCCAGTTCAAGCTGCACACTTTTTGGTCAACTTTCTCATACCATGTTTGACCAACGATAACTT
>JAULKM010098922.1:0-10999 GCA_032355605.1 Rubia tinctorum
CATGGAAAGACCAAGGTTTAAAGTGTAAATTAGAAGAAATTAAGATAAAATTTTCGGGTTGCATGAACTGGGTTATAAAATTATAACTACTACACGTTGCGTAATAAAACTTTAATATTGCAACAAAAACCTTTTACCTTTTATTATTCTAATTAAACTCCGTCTTTCCGTAAACCTATGGAAAGTCCGTCTTTCCCAAAACTTTACCTTTAATTTATACATTTCCAAGTATTAGAATTTATTGTTTCTAAAAAATTTAAACAAAAGCTAGTGTATTTGTTGGTAAAATGACTTAATTAAATTAAAGAGGTCACTGGTTCAACTCCCAACAACAATATTTTTTATTCCCCAGCTGCTAAAGTTGTTTTTAAAATTGCACATAAAACCTTGGATTTTTTATTCCCCAACTGCTAAAGTGATTTTCAAAGTTGCACATAAAACCTTGGATTCATAAGAGATTATACCATTTTAAAAATATTTACAATGAGTGAATTAGATAAAATAAAAAAAATTATATCAATTTAAATTTTATTAAATAAATACATGCACATACATAATTATTATTAAGGAATAACAATAAACATATATCATAATAATTATTTATATAAATATTAAACATATTTTAAAATTTTGTTATGTAAGTTTAATATAGTAATTTTTTTTAAAATGTATTCCAAGTTAGGGGTTTTGTGTTTTATGATCAACAACAAAAATAATAATAATAACATCTAAATACAAACTATTCTATTTCCTTAGTACATGATATAATCTTTAAGCGATAATGCCTATGAATTATGCTAATACATATACCATATTTTCACATCAAAACCAATTTTTTTTCATTTTAAAAATCGAAAGTATACATAAGAAAATTGACTACAAAAAATATACTATGTACACACATATAAGAGATTAGTTCATCAAGAAGGTTTTCTACAAAAGTAATATATTAAAAGAAGTATTCATTTTCATAATAATGACATGTTTGCTATATTAATTTAATCAAGATCCGTATTAAATATATTGGAATCTGATCAAACTCGACCCGAAAGAGGATGTACCCGAAAAGTACTTAACACAAATTGACTCAAATCGAACCCGACCTAAACCTAATTCAAAAAATATATACCCAAATTGTACTTGAAACTGAAACAACCGAACCAAATTTGATCCAAACCCGATTAAAAAAATTTATATTCAGATTTTCCCGAAATCAAAATAACCTAATCCAAATCTGATCCAATATAATAATTTTCAAAACTATCGAATGATACCCGAACCCGAACACACCAGATCATGACCCGATACCCGAACACACCAGATCGTGACCCGATACCCGAACACAAAAAATCTATCGAATCATGCCCGAACCGATTGAGTCTCACCCAGACCCGACCGAAAAGACCCATTTTCCAGGTCTAGTTTTCAGCTAGACTAAGTTATTATTTTTGGTCTCTAACATATGATCTTATACCATCTTTTGGTCTCCAAAACCACCTGAAAACCACCTTGAAAACCACCTTAGGGCCCAAACAAATCTTTTTGAATTTGTTGGGTACTGAAAGGAGGCGGTATTGCATCAGGGACCAAAAGATGGTATTACGACATATGTTGGGGACAAAACAATTTAGCCATAATTTTATATTAAATGAAATTTAAGTAAAAAGGGCTAAACACTAGTACAATTTTGGACATTGCCAGTGCAGTTGCATGGTCTTTTCCAATTTCTTGCTCAGAACCACCGTCATTCATATGTTTAGATATCGGATCATTAAGTCGGGAGGATGTCCAATCGTTGAACGACTATGGAATTACATTGGGCGGTGGTTAAAGTCATGTACATTTTACTGCGTTTAAAATTAATGGGAGGAGCTGCAATGCTACGGTGGATTGTTAAGTTTTCTGAAAAAAGGGAATGTTAAACTGGTGTTGAGTTAATGGGACATTTTTCACTGTTTTTTAACCGCTCAGGTGAAAAAGTGTTCACAGTGTTTCAGTAAGAGAGGGAGAGAGGGGGATTTCAATGGGCAATTTATGTTGGGGAAAAGTGAAAAATGACCCTATTAAATTGAGAAAATGCAGATATAGTTCTGTAAAATCTGAAAGTGCGAAACTAATCCTATGTTTTTTTGTAAATTTGTGCAATTATACTCATTTTTCTCAATTCCGACGATGACTCAAAAAATCAACCATTAACCAAATATTAAAAGACATAACTCCTACCCTTTTTCTTCTTCAAACACACCTCCGATGCTCTACTGCCAAACCTCCGTTGCTCCGCTGCCGGACCTTCGCCTATCACCTGCTGGTGATCCGCTACAACGCAGCCGCCACCTGCTCTCACCACCACTACCTCTGCTGCCCGGATCCATTAGCTTCGCCACCAGAAACCTAGCCCCACCACCAACCTCCTTCTCCCAGAAACCTCAGCAGCGCCGCTAATCCCCATCTCCTAGAAACCCTAGCCACCACATCTCTGCCGCCCAGAAACCCTAGCCATTATCTCTCCCCCCTCTCAGTCCTAGCCGCTTAACCCTAGCCACCATCTCTCCCCCCACCACCGTACCTCTCCCTCCGCTCAGCCCTAACCACTCAACCCTATCCCCCATCGCCCCACCCACACTCCCCATCACTGCTCCGCCACTACTGCTATTGTCGCAAAAAAAACCCATCTCCGCTCAAAGCCCTTGTCCTCATGGCCGTTCTAAATCATTCTTTTATAATCCCTCACATCTGTCGCCTCTCTAAATCATTCTTCCGTAGTCCCTCGCCTATGTCGCTTCTCTAAATCCCACTAAACTCATTATTCCATAATCCCTTGCCTCCGCTGCCTTTCTAAATGACACCAACGTCGGTGAGAAGATGGCCGATGGCGGTTTGAATGGGGGTGGGGTCATCGAAAATGGAAAAATCGGGGGAAACAAAGATGGGAGCGGAGGAATGCCGGTGACTTCGGGCTGAAAATGGGGGGATCGAAGATGGAGCGGTGACGGGATGGTGAGAAAAAATGGGAGTGGGGTGAGGAAGTCTTTTCATAAATATATATATATATAATTTCTTAACTTGGGGATATTATGGTCTTTTCACCAATTTCCTGCCAATTTTGTTGTTGACACTTTGGTCAACGAAACCCTGGGTTGTTTTTGTACTCTCAAGTTTACAAGGTCATTTCTGCACTTTCGTCCAAAACATAGGGTTAAAATGCAGTTTTCTCTTTATGTTAAAGATACGTGTCACATATGTACATAATAACGAGAACAATTGTGGCTTACCTAATTGGTAGCCCAGACACTCTTCACTCTTTATTTATGCATAATATTTACATGGAAAGTTTATTTTAGCCTTAGACCCTAATACACCCCCTCAATATTTCCGGGGTGCAATAATGGATATGTTGGAACGATGGTTACCAAACAACTCATTAGAAAGACCTTTATTAAAAATATTAGCAACCTGTAATTATGTAGTAACATGTCTAATCTGAAGACCTCCATGTGCAACAATTTCACGAATAAAGTGGCAGTCGATGTCAATATGCTTGCTACGATCATGATGATTTATTTGGTAATAAGATATGTTGTAGAAACATTATCATAATAGAGAGTAACAAGATCACGAAGAAAATACCCCAAATTATCAAGAATCTGATGAAGCCAAATCATTTCAGCTGCAGTGTAAACAAAAACCTTGTATTCAGCTTCAGTTTAGCATTTTGACATAGTAGGTTGCTTCTTATAGCACCATGAAATCAAATTCTTTCCAAGAAAAACACCATATCCAGTGGTAGAACAATGACTATCAGGACAACCAGCTCAATCTGCATCAGAATAAGTTACCACTAACGCAAAAGAGCACGCCAAGTGGAGAAAAAACCAAACTCCAAGGTTACCTGCAAATACCTAAAAATTCTCTTCACACCATGATAGTGAGTGGTACGAGGAGCATACATAAACTAATAAACCATAATAACAGCATAAGCAATATCTGGAGGTGTCATAGTCAAATATTGCAAAGCACCAACCATACTACGATAATTTGTGGGATCAGCAAGAAGGTCACCATCAATAGAGGACAACATAACTCTAGAAATACAAGGTGCACATACAGATTTAATAGTATGAAGATGAAATAGTAAATCAGACACATATTTTTTTTGGGACAAAAACTGGTCAAAAAAAAGTACGCGACACCTGAATACCTAGAAAATAGTTGAGATCCCCCAAATCCTTCATATCAAACTGAAACGAGAGAATAAAATAATCATATCACACTGATATTTTATAACAAACATAGAGGTGTCACAAGTTATGGATTTAAAACTAATGGGTAATAAAAAATTGTTGAAACGAGAAAATCAAAGTCGCGGAACTTGTTTCAGACCATGTATGGACTTACGTAAATGACAGATGTAATTTGGTTTTTGAGGGATGCATGAAACCCTCATGTTGGCACATGTAAACTTTCTCATTTAGAAAACCATGCAAGAAGGCATTTTTAACATCTAATTGACAAACATTCCAATTAAGAGAAACGACAATAGTAAGAACTAAACGCACAGTAGCAAGTTTCACAATAGGACTAAAAGTTTCAAAATAGTTAATACATGCTTGTTGGTGATTGCAGAAAACGACAAGTCTGACCTTGAACTGCTCCACAAAACCATCTGAATTGTATTTAATTTTATAAACTCATGCACATCCAAGTACATGACGATTGTAGTTGCGAGGTACCAACTCCCAAATATCATTATTAATTAAAGTTGTATACTCATCAAGCATAGCCTGGCGCCAGTGGGGATCTTTGGATGCTTGTTTAAAATTAGAGGGTTCTAATTCTACGACATCTGTTTTTAAATCCATTAGATGGTGGGTCTTAGAAATACCATCTTTAAGATGAGTAACCATAGGACGAGCATTTGGAACAAGTGGTAAAGGAGATGGGGAAGCTGAACCAAGGAAAAAGATGACACGTGACTAGGAGTTGACTCAGGGGAGGTGGTAGGTGGAAATGAGATAGACATTGGACTTGGAGATACATGCTCTGGCGAAGAAGACACCAGAGAGATTGGCGCAGGACTAAGCTCGACAGTGATATGGAAACCACTACATTCACTGTCTGTGCTAATGACGGAATTACCGTTCAGTTGAGGGGAGATGGAGAGAAAGGTGGCGCCGGTAGTGGAGCCTTAATAGATTCCGACGTAGACGCTGCATGAACGACGACACCCGGTTGGTGAGAATAATTGTAGTTTACCCAATTGGTAGTCATGACAATCTTTATATATGCATAATATTTACATGAAAAAGTCTATTCTATCCTTATACTCTAATAGCATACTTATTATAATACTTCTCCATTAGTATAAATAGTCATTTGATGTTCAAGAATACATGTCGCATGCTTTTGTATAATTAGCCTCCATTAGGGAGCAACTTAGGGCTTTTGAAACTAGCCTATTTTTGCACATATATAGCTATAAAATTGCTGTTTTTTTAAAGTCAAAATCTGATTTTAAATGTGAAGACTTTTGAGGAGAAGAAACTGTTGGAAAATTAGGTAATTTGCAACAGAAACATCTCTCCAGTCTCTTATTATATAATTTGAATATATAAAGTCTCTTTAACTAACTATTTTGACTTTTGTGTTTCACATTTCGATTGTTTCCAGTTCTTAATATATAATGGCCAAAGGAAAGGAAAGGAAAAGGATCAAAATTGTAGAGATTTTCTTCAAGTGGTTCTTTGTTCAGCTAAACAACCTTTGCACAAGCAAATAATCCAGCTGATATGTTAGCTAAACAAGCACTCTGGAATCCACAAGTAGTCATCCTCAGCTTTGCACAACTCAATAGGAAGATTTATGGTTTGATAATACTTGATATATCTAAAATCTCTTCACTCATAATTTATAATGTGGATAATGAATTTTGAATTAGAATGGATTATGGGCACATCCATTTGGTTTAGGATGGATCATTGCAATTCAAAGCAAAGGGAAACAATCTATTCATATGGAACTTAGAAGTTCAGTTGTGGAGCTCAAGATCTTGCGCGGAGCACTTCAATGTGAAGCATAAACACAAACTATTCACAGTATCAAAACAACAGTTCGACATAACTAAAGGAAGTTTCACATTGCCTAACTTCCAGTATCAAAAATCTCAAAATGATCCTTTACATTTTAAATAATACCATCTGATGCACCTTGGGAATATAGGGATTTCTTTTAGCTGGCAATAATGTAAATATTTTTCCCAATTTTTTGGGCCGCATTTGATAGAATGTAAAACCCACAAATAATTGTCGTTGTGTGTATTCATGTATATTGTGAGTACAAAGGGTATACAAGACAGAATCAGATATGGAAAGGATATGAACAAAACTAATCAGAAAGGGTATTCCTTTCTTAAGCTGATTCTAAATGATTTAATATTCTATTACCCCCCCCCCCCCTAAAGCGAAGTGTGGGACTTGTCGCAACGTAAACCTTTGACCGTAAGAATTCAAACTGAGGATAAGGTAGACCCTTTTGTAAAGATGTCTGCAAGATGTTGGTCTGTATAAACAAGAGTAACCTTGAGCTTGCCCAAAGACATCATCTCACACACAAAATGATAATCAATATCAATATGCTTGCCTCTCTAATTCGAAACCATATTCTGAGCAAGAAAGAGAGCACTATTATTATCATACAGCAAAACATGTGGCACACATGTAGTAACTCACAAATCCGGAAGTGAATTCATCAACCAAGCTAGTTCTGCAGCAGTATTGGTCATAACCCTGTATTCTGATTTTGAACTAGAACGAGAGACCGTAGGTTGTTTCTTAGCACTCCATGAAACCAGGTTTCCACCAAGGAAAATGACATATCCATAAGTATACACACGAGTCTCAATACAATGAGCCCAATCAGCATCAGAATAACCCAAAACTGGTAAAGCGGACCAATTTACGCGAAAATGAAGTCCTAGTGCAGAGTACCATTGACATAGTGCAGAATTCGTGTAACAGCCTGATAATGGTCATCAGTAGGAGCCTGCATATACTGACTGACTGTGTTCACGGCATATGAAATGTCAGGACGCGTGATGCATAAATACTATAGTGCACCAACCAAAGAACGATGAAACGTGGTGTTTCCAAATGGTTTATCGGAAGAACTTCACAGTTATGAAAATGCTATAAAATGTATAGCAACTGGCACCGAATCCTGCATTTCGGCGTGCATCAAAATGTCCTTGGCATATCTGGTCTGACCAAGGAATAAACCATCAGAAGTACGAACAACCTCCAAACCCAAAAAATACTGTAGAGTACCAAGATCGGTAATATTGAATTCCTTATTAACCCGATCAATAAACTTCCAAATGAGGTGACCATCATTCCCAATGAGAATGATGTTATCAACATAAACCAGCAAATAAAGTAAAGAGGCACCCAGTGAGAACACAAATAAGGAGGTATCGGCAGACTGCATACAAAACCCAAGCCAACAAAAAAAGTACTAAAACGTTGAAACCAAGCACGGGGATCTTGTTTCAATCCATAAATGGCCTTGCAAAGACAACAAACATATTCATTACATCGGGTCTTTGTAACTAGGAAACTGCTCCATATAAACCGGGGAATCAAAAACACCATTTAAAAATGCATTCTTAATTTCAAGTTGTCGCAAAGGCCAAATTCTAGTGACAGTTAGGGATAAAATAGTACGAATAGTAGATACTTTCACCACTGGACTAAATGTATGATCATAATCAAAACCAGGTAATTGTGAAAAATCTTGAGCAACTAACCTGGCTTTATGCAATTTTCAGCCAACAACATTAACATGTGGAAGACGCGAAACCAATTCCCATGCCCACTGAGCACGAAAGGCAGCCATTTCGGAGTCCATAGCAGCAACCCATTCAGAATCCTTAACAGTAGAGCGATGACTTGGGGAGCTTGGTCTTTGTAATTAATGAGCTCAATTAACAAAAAATATCATAATTAGAAAAATCTTTATATCGTAAAGAACCAGTGCGAGAATGAGTAGTCATTGGATGTCTGGAAGAAGGACCCAGAGCGGGGGATGGCTTGGTTACCGAGGTGGCAGTCACGAAACTCGAGGTGGGAGCGACACCCAATAGAGGCAAAGATGGAAACAGTGCTGAGGAGACTGGACTTGTCGGCATCAGAGTTGTCGACGCATGAGAGAGACGTGCAGCGGGTGTCACCGTTGCGTGAAGCTGACGCACAGCCGTGGTGACCGTTGCGTGGATCAGCATCGGCTGCTTCGTCGGCTGTATTGGTGGCGTCGGCTGCTGTCGATCATGCTTTTGGTCACCCTGTGGCAAATAAACACTCTTTTCTAAAGAATCCTGGGCCCGATGAAATCTGAAAATTTAAATCCTCCATAATACTGGGTGATTTCGGAAAAGAAGATGGCTCAAACACATCCGATGGGACTGACGAAGGCTCTAAAAATACTGACACATCCAGTGATGAATAATCAGTAACAATACCAGCACGTGTAACTGGAAAAAATTACTCATCAAATCTGACACGACGAGTGATGTACTCCATCTTCAGAAGAGGATCAAAACATTGTAACCCTTGTACCTTTAACTGTAACCTAAAAATATACAAGACATACTCTGAGGGGACGGTTTATGCGCAGCATATGCCCTCAAGTAAGGAAATACACGGCAACCAAATGGTTGAAAATTGGAGTAGTCTGGTGTATTACCAAAACTAATGGAGAGAGGAGATTGTCCAGATAAAACCGAAGTGGGCAGTCTATTAATGATGTAAACTGCTGTGGAAAAAACATCATATCAAAATGAATGGTAAAGCCCAGAATGATAGAGCATCGATAAACCAGTTTCTATAATATGATGATGTTTCCTCTCTTCACGACCATTTTTCTATGGAGTGCAAGGACATGAAAGCTGATAATGAATGCCCTTAGACGCAAAATTAGTTCGCATGCGATTCACAAACTTGGTTCCACCATCACTCTGGAAAACTTTAATAGTGGTAGAAAACTGAT
Organism: Rubia tinctorum; assembly: GCA_032355605.1. Lineage (NCBI taxonomy): Eukaryota > Viridiplantae > Streptophyta > Magnoliopsida > Gentianales > Rubiaceae > Rubia > Rubia tinctorum. The sequence goes on from JAULKM010098922.1 coordinate 9,037, forward strand.
TCTCAACAATTGCTTCAAATTGCATACTAGCCTCCACAAAATCAAACTTACGTCGCAGAGGATATAACCAAGTGCATCGAGAGTGATCATTAATAAAAATGACATAATAAATGTACCCAACACGAGAGACAACAGGTGAGTGCCCCCAGAGGTCATAATGAACTAAATCAAGTATGTGTGATGCACGTCTTAAATCATCATTAAAAGAAAGATGCTTAACTTTAACCATCTCACAAGAAGTACATAAATGAGGCTTAGACAGCGAACTAGTAACTGACAAACTACCAGTCTTATTCAAAGATGAAATAACAGAAAAAGGAACATGTTCTAACTGACTATGTCATAACTCGAATGAGACCTTGGCTTTATTTGAATTAACAAGAGAAACTAAAACAGCACCACCATAATCTAAAAAGTAGATACCTCCCTCGCTGTGTCCTCGGCCCACGAGCTCCTTGGTAACCTTGTTCTGAATAGTGAAAGAAGTGTCATCAAAACAAACAACAACATTTAGATCCATTGTTAACTTGGCAGTGGTCAATAAATTATTGGTGATATTTGGAACAACCAAGACATCACATAAAGTGAGAGAATCAGAAATCTGGGAATTGCCAACATGGGAATTATACAAAGAAGAACCATTCCAAAATAGACACGACGATTACCGTTATAAGGAGTGACGTTGTCCAGGTTAGAAGTTGAACCAGTCATGTGATTGGTAGCACCAGAGTCCATGTACCAATCATGAGTGGCATACAGTTTCTTATAATGTGGCTCAGTTGTGTCCGCGAAGTTTGCAAGATCATCGCGAGCAATATGTGAAAGTTTGTAACAAAATTCAGCAAGATGACCAGGGCGGGCCAACGGAAGAAAAGCAGTAGCAGTCGAACCAGCGGCGGACGGGCGATAGGCAATGGAGCGTGATGGCGTGCAGAGGCTTAACCGAAGGCGCGTGACGTCAGTGGATAGTGGTTCTGATTCACGATCGGCGGCAGTTAGGGTGTAGCGGCGGCGATCGGTTGAGAACAGCTGATGGGCGGCTGTTGAGAATCGAAAAAACACAAGAAGAGAAAAAGGATTTTTTTATGAAAAGCCAGAGAATTTTTTATGAGACCTGACTGGTATCATGATAGAATGTAAAACCCACAATTAATTGTTGCGATGTGTATTTATATATATATATATATATATAGTGAGTACAAATGGTATATAAGGCAGAATCATTTATGAAAAACGATGTATATAAAACCAATCATAAAGAGTATTTTTTTTAAAATAATTATAAATTATTTAATATTCTATTAGCAGTGTTATATAGTTGACAAAATTGTTGTTTTGTAACATAAATATGGGCAACATGTGTTTAAACATCATAATATTTAACATTCCGATTTTTTAAACTTTTTTAAATATATATTTTTGCTAAAAATGGTTTGGGGAACGTATACACCCTCTCCATTAGGTGGTTTATCTAAAAAAATTAACTAACTAGATTTTGGTAAATGTTGTGAGCTCATAAGATTGACTAGAGGATCGACAATATATGGATGCAGAAATGATCATTGTAAAGAAATTGGTTAAATGCAATATTGTTGGAACAATCATCGTACTTTTAACATTAAAAAATATTATATTTTATAATTTAAGTATTATACATTTTAAGTTGAGTATGTAATAAAATTTATAATAAATATAAAAGTACAAGAAATACTGTACAATAAGGTACATTATCTAAGTAACTAAATATTTAAATTTAAAAGTATATACTAACTTAATAGTTACAGTATTAAATAAAATGGTTCAACTATGATTTATTTGCCTTTTTTTTCAAAAATCCTGTTCCATGCTCTCGCTTCTCTCCTCTATTGTGAATAACCAAACAGGCGTAATTCACTGTATAACGTATTCTAACGGTCATAAACGGTCGAGCTCATCCAGAAACTCACCCGCCCATGGCGGCGCC
>JAULKM010098933.1:0-10999 GCA_032355605.1 Rubia tinctorum
AACTAATCTTACAAACAGGAATCTATATGCTCGTAAGGACCAAAAATCCATTAGACTCAACTAGGTTGCAAAATGAAAGAATTAGATACAAAAACCGAAAACGGTCATCTAAACCCCTTATGATGCAAACCTACCTAAATCTAGCAATGTTACACCAAAATGATAACAAAAGAGATGTAAAATGCTTCGTAAAACACATGCATTTGACGTCTCATCAACTAGCTGTTAATAATTTTAAAAAAATACCGTTTGATGATATTATTCTTACGCTAGGTGACTTAGATTTACTAAAAATTATTACTCTTTTTTTATCTTCATGTGAAATTATAATTCCTTCTAACGAGGGAGTCGTGATGAGGTCACCGCCTAATATGTTTAGTGTATATCCATGATAGTTGCAATATGACTTGTCACTTCCTGTACTAGATTTCATTATAAGCGTTTTTGTAGGCTTATGGTTTTGATCTGGCTTAGATACATCTTTGGGGAATAACCATACAGTCTGGTTTTGAACTTCTATGCTATGAAATAGCTATTGTTTCAATGTATCATTGTTTATTTATGTGAGATGGATGTTGGTGAGTTTATGGTACCCTTTAAGTCAGTTTGCAAGCATATCATTATATTATCATTGTCATCTCCTTCCTTCATTATTTTCAAGATTCAAGCATGAGGACAGGATGATAGAAAATGGTCTCGTTCCTTGCAAATGAAACAAGTAGGAGATTTAAAAAAAATGTATTCGATGGACTAGAAGTAGATTTACTTGGATTTTGGTTGGATTGTTGGTTCAGAGAGCCATCCTTTATTTATTTGGACTATAAGTATGATTTGAGTATGTCAAGTTAGGACCACGGTTGCTGATCACTGAACATCTGCCTCGACCGATGCTAGGGTTTTCCGAATCAAAACCTGACCTTTGATTGTTAAAGCTGTATGATGTTGCCTTTTTGGCCTTAAGGTAATCTTGACCAACCTTGATTTCCCAAAAATTCCCCCATCGATACATGGTGTTGAATCTTTGCCGGTACTTGGAGATTCTCTCTCAGCCTTTCGAGAAACCGGTTCTTCACAAATGCATCATATTCTAGCATACCAACCCTTCACATCGTCAGTGCGAGATATTTCCAGTATTCATCCACAATTCGATTTCTTTGCTTCAAATTGCTTAAAGTATAAATGTTGTTCTAACAAGTATGTGGTTAAAACATTATATAAGCAAAGCTCGGTCTTCAATCTTTCCCAAGCCAAGATTTTTTTCTTCACAGCATGTGATGTCGATTCCTTGAAGTTTTCCCACCATTCGGCTATGTAGCTGGTGAATGAATGGTGCACAACCTTTAAATTTTCCTTATCTCAATAGTTATTGAGTTCGAACAGGTCTTCAATCTGTCATTCCCAATCAAGATACTTTGTTGGGTTCTTTGCTCCACCAAATCGAGAATGTCATATTTTAAGCCCTTAATGTCACAAGCAGAATCCAAACTACCAATGGAACTAAAACTAGGTATTCTTTGAGAAGGCCTCTTGATATGTGTCTCCTAGAGCATCAATGTGATCATTTTTTTCGAAGCATGGATAGGATCTTCTCCCAAACTGCCATAACTATGAAAACTGTGGAAGACACGGTTGAGATCTTCCTTCTTAGTATCGTGGTGGAGTAGGATTTTTCAACCTCTATACTTATCTCGCGAGTCTCAATAATTCATCCATTAAACCATTCATCCAAAAAACCAATCAATTTATATCTAACTATCTTTATTTATTAAATCAAACAAGTATGACTGGTGAAGGTATTGCCCAACTATCGATCACCTCCTCAGGATTTTGAATGCCAATTTGAACATGTGAATTAGGTGTCAATGGTATGTTGTTGGGATTGCAAATAAAAGTTGGATATTTGGTTTGTCTCTTGCCAATCCTAGGAAGTACTACTAAGAGCAACTAACCTTTCATCAAAAGACGTTCCCCCTTTCCCATTTTTAATAGGTCTCTTACAAAGTGGATAGCACTCACAACTCACAAAGCAATGGATGGAATGAGTGAATCAGTTTAATCAAAGTAGTTTCAATGAAGCAAAATCAGTAAATAAGTATAACACATTTATTTTGAAAATTTTAGAACGATAAACTATTAAAATGGCTCTAAGAAATAGAATTCTAGATTCTCAAGAGAATAAGAAACAAATGAAATTTTAATGGATTGAATCATATTTCAACCCTAGAAAACCCAATGCCACAACCCTAAACCAACAATTTTAAAACCCTAAACCCATAGTTTTTTAAACCCTAAACCCACAGATTTATAACTCTATATGATATGAATATCAAAGATCACTACATGGATGAAGAATACATGCCAAGTCTTGATTAAACATTCAAAGGTTATGTAAGAGATCCTCGAAGTCATTTAACAGGTCCTATGACTAGGTTAAGGAAGAAACTTAGATATACGATTTTGAATGCATTTATAAAGATGTTTTATGAAGAAGATTTGAAGATCGCAAGGGGGATATATCAGATGAATGTCACTCTTGTTTCTAAGGATTAAAGTTGTCTAGATAAAGAGAAATAAAGCGTCTTAAAAGAACCGAATGGACCTTCATTTAGTGGGATGGTTAAACAACAGATTACAACTTTCTTAGTTTAGGTTTATGGTATTTTTGCCCATAAATATCTTGGGCATGTTGGCCCAATTCTCAATCATTCATTGCTGTATTTAGGTCTTAGAAGATTGATTCAAATCTGATTAGATTCAGTAAGATTAAATTATATTAGGTTAGATAGATTAGATAAGATTTGGCAAGATAGGATAAGGCATAATCCGACTAGGATTTAGCTCATGAATTCGGCCAAGATTAGGTATAAATAAAGTAGTTTTGTTTGATATGGTTTTAGCTTCTTAAAGCTGATATAAGTCATTTCGGTCTCTATTTGGATTTACCAAATCATGTCTTGTAATGGCCAGACATTAGAAACAAGAGTTTGGACTTGTTCCTTTAACTAAGGAGAAGTGGAATTCATATCATCATGTTCCTTCACCTTTAACCTAGTCCCAAATTTCTTTTTACCATTGGTCATTTCCTTAAACAAAGCCATTACATCTTTGGGGCCCTTGTTAACTATGGACACATTGCAAGCCAAATTCACGATACACATGTCCTCGTCTGTGAGGCCTTCAAAGAAATAGTAAACTAGATCTTCATCCTTGAATGGGTGATATAGGCAAGTTACAAGAAATCTCTTGAACCTTTCCTAATGCTCATATAAGGTCTCGTCGGGGAATTAATAGATGTTGGGCAATCATTTCTTCAAGCCCCCTGACTTGGAAGCTGGGAAGACTTCTTGAGAAACTTCCTCTTCATATCCATCCACGTAGTTATTAACCCGAAGGAAGGTAGTAGAGCCAATCCTTCACCAAATATTTCAATGAAATGGGAAAGGATCTAAGACTGTAGTCTTCCTTCGAACACCATGAGGTTTCATATCGATGCATACCAAGTTGAATTCGGAGAGGTGCTTGTTCGGGTTTTCACCACTCATCCCGTGAAACACGAGGAGATAATGTATCATTTCTGACTTGAGCTTACATTTAACATTCATGGGAAGAGGTGAAATATTATACATATAGGTTGGATTTCCAAGTTGGGAGCCATTAACTCCCCCAAATTACGGTTATCTTAAGCCATGATATTCTCCTTAATAACTGGTAGTGGTTGCAAAACTTTAGTGCTTGTAATAGGTCTCCTTCTTGGCCTCCTACGGATTCCTAAGAGGCAGGGTGTGTAGTGCAATGAATCTAAGTTATTTGCACAGGTACGTACCATAAATAAGGGCCAAAGCAATACAAACAACATAATAGCTCAACTTAACTACAACTAACATAATCTTAAACAAAAAATAGACTAAAACATAACTACCCTAGCTATCAAATCACAATGCTTAACTCCCCAATAACAACACCAAAATTTGACAGGCACTCCATTGTCGTTGAAATCCATAGCGCTGCAATCAAAGACAAGAATTATAAGTTTCTACCCTAATACTCCTAAATACTAGAAAGTAGCTAGTGGTAAGTCGAGTGTCGTTCTCAGGGAAAATGGGGTTTAAAGGAAAGGGTCACGTAGAAACACACACAAGCATCACCAAGTGTGTGTTAGTCACTAAAAGGGTAGGGGGCGGTTTGAGTATAAAACTAATTACTATGAGTATAAAAATAAAAGGTAAACTAGCATGCAAGTATAATTATGAATATAAGTATGATATTAAAGAGCCTTGGGGGAATTTGCATCACATGTGTAGTATTAGAATTTGATCCTCGATTCCTATTCACTAAGTAAAGTATATACTAATCTATAATAGATCACAAGAGGTGGAGAGCTTGATTCATTGGGATCTCCCACAGGCTATCACTTGGTGATTCTGCCTCATCGTCACCTCTCATCTCCTCCCGATTTTGTTACGAGGTGCGCACCCTTGATCTGCCTCATAACTCCCACTCTTAAGGTTAATAAACCTGCGGAGACATACACTAAATTAAACCTGGGAGTAGAATGACTCACCGAAATTCACTGTGAACTCTCACGATAATAAAGCCATAGATAAGATGAATCTTAGAATCTCATAAATTGCTAACTAAACATGTTTAGCAAATGATCCCAAGTACTAATCTACTCTAATCTACAATAACCCATAACAAAGTCTAGATTAAAGAAGCTCCAAAATAGTGAAATAAATGAAGAGTGAATGAAAAAGTACAATGGAAACCCAAAAAATCTGCCTCTTTTGTCCAAAGGTCAATGAGATTCTTTTAAAAGTGAAAGAGAAAGAAGAAAAAGTCTGCTCATTAAACCCTAGGCAACTGGTTCAACAACAGTTTGCAACTTTCACAGTTTTGGTTTTATGGAATTTGGGCCCAAGAATATCTCAGCCATGCTAGCCCAATTCTAGAAAATTCGTTGATGTATTTAGGTCTTAGAATATCGATTCAAATTTGATTAGATTCGGTAAGATATATTTGATTTTATTTAAAAAGATTATATAAGATTTGGTCAGATAGGATAAGGTTTAATTCCACTAGGACTTAGCTCATGAATTCGGCCTGGATTATGTCTAAATAATGCAGTTTAGTTTGATATGGTTTTAATTTATTACAGCTTCCATAAGTCATTCCAGTTTTCGTCAGGATTTACCAAACCATGTCTTGTAATGGCTGAACCTTCATCATAGAAGTAAGAACTTAAACTTTCTCCTCGAACTAAGAGGAAGTGGAATTATATCATCATGTGCCTTCACCTTTAAGCTAGTCCCAAATTTCCTCTTACCATTCTACATTTCCTCAAACAAAGCCATCACATCCTTGGGGCTCTTGTTAGCTATGGACCCATTGCAAGTAACATTCACCATACACATGTCCTCGTTGGTGAGGCCTTCAAAGAAATAGTAAACTAGATCTTCATCCTTGAATGGTGTGATATAGGTAACTAATAAGCAATCTTTCAAACCTTTCCGAATGCTCATATAAGGTCTCATTAGGGCGTTGATAAATGTTAGACAATTGTTTCTTCAAGCCCTCTGACTTTGAAGTTGGGAAAACTTATCGGGAAACTTCATTTTCATGTTCAGCGACGTAGTTATGCAACCCTAAGGAGGGTAGTAAAGCCAATTCTTTGCTGTATCTTTTAATGAAATTAGAAAAGGCTATAAGATTACAGTTTTTACTAGTTAAGGATGGCCATCAGACAGGAAAAGTCACTTTGTAGGTGACTTCTCTAGTACTGACTTTGATTATCATTGATCAAAGTCACCTGAGTCGCCTTTAAAATGCACTCATCATAGGCGGTTATTTTCCTCCTGTGAACATGATGAACTAACCTCCTTTGTATAGTTTCGAGCTCGGAACTGGAGACTTATTGTAGGTCTGTGGGTCGGAAAAAAGTATTGTGAGACTAGAACATCAGAATTAGGTTCCTTTTTCAGATTTCATTTTTGGCCTTTGCAATAAGTTAGTGAGTAGGATGCATTTTCTGATCCGCTACAGTAATTTGAAGCTTAATATGCATTTAAGTGAATATGAAGTTCCTGCATCGGGCCCATATTCGGACCCTAAGTTCTAAAACCAAAACTCAAATCGGTTCTCTATAAAAATTGTAGACATCAACTTGGGACAAGGTTCATCAATTGGAACTAGCTCGGGGAAAGTAGTGAAAGCTAAAATTACCAATTTATTAAACCTGGCAAATAGAAAAGCCTCAAATATCAGCTCCAATACATACAAAGATCTATAAAATATGCTAATGAAGTACCATTCTATAGATATGAATAGATATCTAGGTAATCTATTCCCCAAAACAATTATCGTCATAATTCTAGCTAACTATAAAAAATCTATAGACTACTTTAACATTGCAACAATTTATCAATAGGAATAGAGTTGCAGCGAATTCTATTCCACACACTATGCCTTAACCATATATATATACCCTAGAAATTAGATCCATATGATTCTACACCACATTTGGACTTCAAATAAATGCCGATCGGGCGTTCACCAAATATCTAGCAAAGCAATTTCTTGTGACGTTGATATCATAGTGTGAATATGGCTTAGTGTTGACTTGAAAAATCTGTGTGTATTATAATATGACAATTAGGCCTCTAAATATTTTAATTGTAGAAAAAAATGTGGTGCAAATCTCACTTTGTCAAATTCCAAGTAATCCACTCAGATTTGTTGGATGGACTCGGCGGCGTATAGCATTACGTAATATTCACATCCCCAAGTTTGTGCTTGTTTTGGGTACTGATCAATAGTATTGAAAGTAGTCATCAAGCTGTAAAATATAGTATACTCGTTTGTGACATTCTGTGAATTAACAAACCTTGATTTCAACTACGTCCAAGGTGTATTACTTGAATAGGCAGTGTCATTCAATAACACTCCCATAATCTTTAGAAATGTATCCTATGGTGCGAAATGCAATGGATCCATCCAAAACACATTCTTCTTCTCCGGGACTATAAAACTTAATCTCCAATAGTCTCTGCAAGAAAATTGTATATAAAAACAATTGAAGCGAATAAGTTCGTTAATTAAAATGAATATCTAACCATCCCATAATCTTTAGAAACATGTCTAAGAGTGCAAAATGCAATGGATCCATCCAAAACAAACTTCTTATCTGGGACTATAAAAATTAATCTCCAATGGTCCCTGCAAAAAAATTGTATATAAAAACAATGAGAGTTAATAAGTTTGTTAATTAAAATGAGTATCTAGGCGATCACCTACAGGTTCATGCCAACTCTTTGATAACATACTCATTGCTGTTTTTCCTCAAAACCTCCATGTCAGGAGTCTCAATTTCACAGGGTCCCTATTTAGAATTATTTGAGGCCAACATGTAAACAATTGTTATTAGGAAACCAGTTGAGCAATTTTATAGGGTTCGTAATAAAAACTCAATATTGATACCTTGCAATCCATCACAATTGTCGTGTTTGTACTCTCCTTCAGGACCTCGTGCCAATTGTCGTACTTTATGGCTACCCTTGTTCTACCAACCTTCCCAACCCAACTAAACCACTTAGTACATTCCTCAGACAAACATTTACCAAAATTTTAAAATACTAGTAACATTATTCTCCACTCTAATTCGCCATCCTCATTTACAATCAGGTCATCATTACCTTCTTCTGTGGGTGACACCTCATATTGAGTCCTTTTTTGGGACATTTTACTACCTGCAATCAAGTAAGAGAATCAATATTATTTTGTAAACCCTCCCTACCACAGAGTGCCCCCTCTAGCACCGTTTTTTTTGTTAGCACCAGTTTTATAAATCGGTGCTAAAATGACACCGGTTTTCATGTTTGTACCGATCCAAAAAAAACTTGTGCTAAATTTAGCACCAGTTTTTTGGGAAGCACCAGTTTTGTAAAACCGTTGCAATATTGGCACTGATTTTCATATATTAGCACCGGTCTAAAAAACCAGTGTTATATTTGCACTGGTTTTATATGGTACCGGTTTTATATGGCATCAATTTTTTATTTGCACCTGTTTTTAGAAAACCGGTGCTAAAATTGTCACCAGTTTTTAATTTGGAATTGCAATTGGGTGATGACCGCAGTTGCGCGCAGCTTCTCTATTAGTTCCATTTGGCAAAAACAAATTTGGAATTAGGCCGACCGCAGCTGCGCACAGCTGCTCTATTACTTTGATTTGGAATAAAAGCAATAGAATAGGGTGCTGACCGCAACTGCACTCAATTGCTCTAATACTTCACTGCAAACAGTAAAACAATCTAACAACATATGTATGGCCACATCTAGAAACATCAAAAAACATTTCCACTAAATGTATGATACAAAATTAATATTCTATGAGACTAAACATAACTATGCCAAATATAACTATCTATGTGACTAAACATAAGTTTAGGTTAAACTAGCAATTAAATCATGTGGCATATACACATTAAATCACAAGGCTAATTCACACATCTATGGTCTTTAGAAATGCTCAGATGTACCTTATCATACCATAAGGAAAATGTGTCATGTTTTGATCCTTAACATCACCACTCCTAGCCTTGCATCCCGCTATGCTAGTTAAGAACTATACTGGGCTGCATCAAAATAGCAAAATGTTTAGTATTTCTCCTCATTATTTTCTTTACATTTAAGAAACTTGGAACCAAGTTTTGTTGCACCATTTCTCATCCCTTGACTATAGACAAATCACTATCCCCAATCAATAACATGAATCCATGCATGGCATCGACCTCAACATAGAAAAGGAACAAGAAGCAAAAATGATTACACAAACAAGGAAACCATTTTATTAGGTGCCAGTAAAAATTCAAATGCAAATGAAATAAGAAAGCGGGCTCTTCAGCGGAAATATGTAAAGAAAAAAAGAGCAATTATACTAGTAAAATAGATGGAAACATACCGCTAGAGTATCCAGAGCTTAAAGTTGTGTGCAAGTATGCACATTTTGTATCTATTAGTACCGGTGACCTTTTGAATTCCCTTAACTCACAAATTACCACTTTTACAGCCTCCAAAACTTCAACAAAATGGCATCTTATATCTCTTTAACTAGTTCGACCTCCTCATCTTTAGCGATGCAGTCCAATTCAGACAACCATTGTTTCATGGTTTCTCCAGCAAGGGTCATAGACTCTATGTTTTCCCAAGGAAGATCACTTGGCAATGAAGTATCTTTCCTTTATTTTTCAAGTGACTCTGCATCCTTTTCTCGATTATAAATGATAAATTCCTCATCTATGGCAGCAAGATAAAGCAAAGCTTAATGTTTACCAAATTAGACAAATAAATCAGGATAAGGTGCGTACGGAATTTAAATTTATAAAAATAAATGATAACTGAACTCCACGTTAGAAAACCACCCGCAGAGTCAGAAGCTAGCAAACAGTTCAAAATATTGCAACTTTTCCACTTCACAAACACAATACTTTGGAAGGAGGCTAACAGTTCCAAAAGTCGAGCAAAAATGCTGATAAAATTCATCACTTTAAGCAACAAGTCAAACAGAACATGGAATCAGTACCTTTGTAAGAGAGATATCTTTGTCCTTTGACCGAAAAGATATCTCCAGAGTAAACTTTTTCCTAGCAGTCTCAAGAACCTACTAAGCTGCCACCCAAATGTGAGAAAAGGAACTGAAAACCACAACTAAACACGGACCTCAATGCATGAAATGAAAAAAATATTTATGAAGAGTTCAAAATGTTCAAGTTAACCTCATGAAATGAGGGAAATAATATTATAACGATCGTGAAATTCTAGTAATATACGGGATTAGTAATAGTAACTGATATCCCAAACCTTTGCAGAGTTGAAGGCCACATTCTTGCATTCAGGTAAGATGCAGTCAGACCAAGCTAGAAAGTGATAGGAACTTCCACTAAAGTTGACTGTTGCATCATATTTGGTGTCTACATTAGCAAGAAAATTCGAACAGAGCCCTAAGTCTATTTTATAGACACCGGCCTAAAGCGAAAGAGATGAAATATAAATAAAAATAATACATCAAACTTCTAGCTTTAGCCAAGGGCGGTGGTGCTAGTCTTCTTTTTGTTCTTGGAAGGGATCCCTCTAGCCTTAGCTAGGTTAGAATAAAAGTAACCCTGTTTGAAGCACACTTGAATCCAAAAAATGAGGGAGAAGAAAACAAAATTCCCACCTGTCCGTTTCAAATTAACTTCTTCTAAACAAAACCCACTTAAAAATTCACCAAAAATATCAAACAAACCAAAAGAAGGAAAAGTACCAGTGCAAGGCAATATTAATCCAATAAAGTTTTTGGAATTGAGTGACCTCCATCACAAAACATTCAGAAGCTACAAAATCAAAAAAATACGAACTCAAAAAAACTCAGAACAAACATGAACTCAAAGAAAACCAAAATCAGTGAAGTAAACTCACAATAACTGGTAATGGAAACACAAATGAGTACACATTGTAAACACAGGCTAGACATGCCAGAAAAAAAACTTGCAATGAACTTGAGAATGGACACGCATTTCACCGTCGAAAGGTTGCAGTATTGTCTCTGATGAGAGATTATTTGTGAACAGCGGAGAAGTGACGGTGGAAGTTACTTCAGTCGATGCTATGGAGTTAGGCTTCGAGCCGTGGGTCAGGAAGAAGATTTGAGAGGTGGCCGGTGGCATTCGGTGGAATTCAACGGAACTGGGTAGGTTTTGAATGTGAGGGGGAGAAGAAGTGATGTTAGTAGAGGTTAGAGTTTGATATTTACATGAAATATTTGAATGGTCGAGACTCAATTTATCAAGTGATTATAACGGTTCAGATTTATCGATATTAAGTAAATTGCATTTATTTTTTAATTTTATAATTCAATTAAGGCCTAATTTTTAACTAGTTATAGTCAACTTAAGGATCAGTGCTTTTATATTCAAAGTCAAATAAGGGTTAACCGTTGATTTAATAATGTCAACTAAATTATA
>JAULKM010098952.1:0-10997 GCA_032355605.1 Rubia tinctorum
CACTGAAAACCAAGCTGAGTCAAATAAGTGCTGAAACGCTGGAACCAAGCCCGAGGAGCTTGCTTAAGTCCATAAATAGCCTTTCGCAAGCGACAAACATAATCTGGATGAACAGGGTCCTTGTATCCAATAGGTTGCTTCATATAAACCGGAGCATCGAGGACGCCATTAAGAAAAGCGTTCTTGACATCTAGCTGATGAAGCGGCCATGAGTGCATGATAGCAATGGCGAGAACTGTCCGAACTGTGGACGCTTTGACCACAAGACTGAAAGTGTGATCAAAGTTAAAGCTCGGAATCTGCGAGAAACCTTGTTCCATAAGTCTAGCTTTATGACGCTCAATAGTGCCATCTGGTTGATACTTCAGGCGATAAACCCACTTGGAGCCACCAATGTTGGCGTCCAAAGGTCGAGGCACTAAATCCCAAGTGCGCTGGCCACGAAGAGCAGCCATCTCGTCATATATGGCAGAAACCCAAGCATGATCCTGAAGAGTAGTGCGATAATCCGTGGGTTCAGATTGAGAAAGTAGAGCAGTCGTAAGATCGTGAGCAATGATATCAGAATAATCTATGCGCTGAATAGCTCCAGTCGCTGATTGAGTGACCATCTGATGAGTGCGAGACCGAGGTGGATGGACCAGAGGAGCAGGCGCGACCCGCAAAGTGGCTGCTGGTGAAGGGGCTGGTGAGGTGGCCGGTGAATCAGGTGGTCTGGTCGGCGAACCAGGTGAACTATTTGATGGCGAGATAGGCGAAGCAGGATGCATCGTAGCGGCCACATGATGGTCAGAATCGGCAGAGCAGACAGAACATGGTGCTGTAGTCAGTGAAGATGATAGCATCGATGAGCCAGTAGGGCTGGCAGTCGAAGTGACAAGTCGAGCAGGAGGAGACGCCATAGCGGAAGAAGTAGAGATGTCAGATGCTGTATCAGTGGGATTCAAAATGGTAGAGACATCCAGAGAGGATGGAGGTACTGAAGTAGAACTATCGGCATAAGGGAAGAAAATGTCGTTAAACCAAGCATGTCTGGTGACATAGATCTTTCCAAACTGAGAATCCAAACACCGATATCCCTTATACTGGGAGTCGTACCCAATAAAAATACAAGGCAAACAGCGAGGAGCGAGTTTGTGAGCTGTATATGGACGAAGATAAGGCTACACACGACAACCAAATGCATGAAAGTTCATGTATATAAGAATCCGACCATTAATAACTTCATATGGTGATGTCCGCCAAGGACAAGAGTGGGCAACCGATTGATAGTATAAGCAACTGCAACAAAAGCGTGAGGCCAGTGAGAGAGAGGGACATGAAAGTGGCATAACATTGATAAGTCCATCTCAACAATATGGTGATTCTTGAGCTCAACCCGACCGTTCTGCTCTGGAGTGTACGGGCAAGAATTATGATGGTGAATGCCCTTTGTCTGAAAGTGAGAGCGTAAGTGACCATTTACGAACTCAGTCCCCCCATCACTCTGAAACACCTTAACTGTGGAAAAGAACCGGTTCTCCAGAAAGCCTCAAAATAGCAATAAGCATCCCAAAAATCAGATTTGCGGTGCAGTGGGTAAAACCACGAGATTCGGGAATGATCATTAAGGAAAATAGCATAGTAGGAGAATCCATCAGCAGAACAAATAGGAGAGGGCCCCCGTAAGTCACACTGAACTAGATCAAGTACCCTAGCAGCACATTTATCATTGTATAAAACGATAAACGCTTCCCTTTATCCTTTTCACATGAACCACAGGAGGTAGGTTTTGGCAAAATCGATGAGACAGATAAAGATCTAGAATCTCGCAAACCAGAAATAACGAAATGTGGAACATGACCAAGTCTGGCATGCAAGGTTTTTAAAAGACGCACGGGACTTATTTGATTCCACAGTCTGAAACATAAAACCCATTTTCACTATAACCGTAACCCAAGGTTTCACTAGTGATTTTATGCCGAATAATAAATGAGCGATCATTAAAGCAGACAACAACATTTAAATCTCGAGTTAATTTTCTAATCGAAAGATTTTTTTTAGTGATATCAGGCACAATAAGCACATCATAAAAAGACAAGGATTTAGAAATTTGAGAATCACCAACATGAGTAATAGGGAGTTAAGAATAATTATCAAAATATACGCTAGAAGAACCATGATAAGGTGTGACATGATCAATAGCAACATGAGACGATGCCATGTCTTTTGGGGTGCCAGAATCTACAATCCACTTGGAGTCATCGTATTGTCGATGATAAGAAAGTCCTGTATGTCTCGAAATATCACACCGTTGAGAACCATAACAAGCCATATCACTGAAGAAAATAAGAAGTAAAAAAAAAGTTGCCTAGAAACAACTAGGCGCGTATAACAAACGCGTCGAGAGAGCTGCTGGAACATGTTATTCAAGCGCGGAGAGAGTGCTGTCGCGCGTGTGGGGGTACGCAATGAAGAACTGGAGATGCGTGGATCTCACTCACTGTGTGCAATGGAGATGTGAACGTTTCTTGCTGAACGGAGATAAATGATGGCTTTGCTGAAGAGTTGCCGTCAAACTGAGAACCACCAGTGATGAATTGGTTCAGAGAAGAGGACGGGCCAGAAGAGATAAATCGAGCCGGCAGAGACGAGGCCAGAGAAGCACTAGAGGGGCGCCTAACCAAGGAGACCTTCAAAGATGGCTACCGGAACGCCTTGAAGAGAAACGAACGTCGGAGAGAATTGTGCACGAAACGAACACCGGAGAGGACTGCTAAAATCGTGCGCGATACTAACACCGAAGAGGACTGGATAAACGTCGAGAGGGGACGCCAAAGAGAGCACTGTATAGCTGTCGGAGACTCGAGAAACACACCAGAACTTGACCGGAAGTTGGCTGGCAAAGAAGAGAGGGTGGCAGCCTGAAAAATTTAAAATTAAATACCATGAAAGGGTAAATTTCCCTTAATGATTTTGATTAACACTGAAGAGAATAAATAGAGTACAAGGTAGACTAATCCTAATATAACTCTGGCCTAGTCAACAAGAATGAAATCTTATGTAGTCATCTACTTGACTTATTCTAACAGGTAGAAATTCATAGGTTTACCCATATGAGTTGGTATATAAAGCCACATGGGTCAATATATGGGTTGAAACCCACGTGTTTACCCATATGATTTTGTATATAAACCCATATGGGTCATTATAAGGGTTGAAACTAGTGATTTTTTGTCCATATAGGTTAGTATATAAACCGAAATGGGTTAAAACCCTTGGGTTTACCAATTTTGACCCGTGAGTTGAATGATTTTTTACCTACGGGTTAAGCGGGTTTCAATCCGACCCATTTTGACCTGACCCATGATTGGGGTAATTAAAAAAATATGGGTACTACCCATTTTGACCCAACCCATGACCCTTTATAAAATGGGTCAAAATGGGTAGTACCCATATTTTATAGTTACCCTTATTACCCAACTCATATTTGACCCGTCCACTCATTTTCCACCGCTAGATATGGGATTTGTTAAGTGCATTCAGTATTAGTATATGCTTTCTTTCTTGGTGTAATTGCAGAAAAGATGTAGACAAAACTTACTTAACTACTCAATTCAAAACTTGTGCGAAGGAACTCAGGAATCACTTCCATATGGTCTATCATGTGCAGTAACCTTTTATGTAAGGTAAAGTCATGGGAAAATGACATTTTCATAAACATATGAAAAGACGAGATTGAATTAAAATTATCAAAAAGGTAAAGGGTTTTTATTGCAATATTAAAATTTTACTATGCAACGTACAATAGTTATAAGTTTATGACCCGATTAATGTAACCCAGAATTTTTATCTTAATTTCTTTAATTTTCAGTTTAAATCTTGATCTTCCCATATATTATGAAAAGACTATCTTCAAGAGACAGACTCTTTATATAATTTTTTAATTTATATTTATCATTCTATTTTAGTAAATCATATCACATACTACTAATATATTAGCAGCCCAGATAGAGCACTACTGAAATAAACAAACAATTTCAACAAAAAAAAAATTCAATTTCTCATTTTATTATGTTCAACTCTATGTATTCCTCTATATGTAGAGTACATTAAATGTACAGAAATGGCTAGAACAGAGTTTCTCTTATTTGTATTAACAGTACTCTAGGAGAAATATTTTTACGCGGTGCTAATTATTTCATAACTATATTTGTAGCTCCAAAACTTTTTAGTTTATACTTATACCTATTATCTGGATATAACAGGAAAGATGTACGGTCTATATCTAATGAGACTATTATGAAATATTTACTCGTGGTGTAGGCAAAATCTTTTATTCTGGTTCATGGGTTCTCTTTGCTATATGGTTCATCTGGGGGAGAAATCGAGCATTAAAAAATAGTGAATGGTTTTATCAATTCACAAATGTATAAAATCTAAAATATCAACTCGGATTTAAAAAGCCTGACACCAAAATACATACCAACCGAATTGAGAAACACGGGGAATAGAGGATTTTGATGTTCTTTATTGTGGTGGGAATCAAGCAAGGATGGGATTTCGATGGGGATCAGGTAGGGGTGGAATTTTGATGGGTGTTGATTGGCATCCCGGGCGTCGTTAAAAACTCGGCCGGAGTGGCCAACTGGCATTGGTGTGTCGCTGTTTGTGTAAGGATGCCCTTGGTTACTACCAACGGTGAAACTCAACGGTAAAATTCAGCACAAAGGCAAATTCGGTGGCAGCACTAAAGAGGTGGAATCGTAATTAGCATTTTTTTTCCAGTTTTCATCTGAAGGGCAAAAGCGCCATTAATTCAATTTCTAGCTTGGGCAAAATGTCACTATTTTTTTTTGGATAGGGTAGTTTGACACTTTCGTGGATTATCTAGGATCATTTTGATACTTCCCAAAATAAGAGAGTTATATTGACACTATCATAATAAATGTAAGGTTATTTAAAAATATTCTCTACTTTTTATATATATTTCTTATATTTTCAAATTTAAACACACATTTTTACATATTTTAACTTATAAAATACAATGTTTTAATGAGAAGGTTTTCTATTAGACCGAAAATGGTTAAACCAACCATAAAAAACTTTACTTTTATAGTTTTAAGAGTTAAGTGTTAAAGTAACCCTTGCTAATCTAACCTTATAAAATCTGAAAGTGCAAATCTAATCCTACACTAGTGGAGGATGCCACATTAAAGTTGGCTAATAGAAGGCGGTTCCGTGCTTTTTTTCTTCTAAAAACTGACTTCCTTAACCTTTTCCGAGTTGGGAACGATTCAATATCAGCCCCCATTATTTATAAAGGTGGTTCATTAATTTTTAAGTCCGTTTTATTTCAAACTTCTTTTGTATGACACCGACCAAGGTTGGTTTAGTAAAGAACCAACTTTAACTGTCTCAGTTTAAGGATGGTTCTGGCTTAGCCACTTTGATGAACTATTGTTCTGAGTTCGAAAAACATGATCCGAACCATTTCTGAGTCTGGAAGAGGTTATACCTTAGCTGGGAAGGTCTGAAATGTCTTACGCACTCGGAAGAGAATCTGGACCTATTTCCAAGTCCGGAACTCTATTGTCGGATAGTGTAAATGCTCCAAATTTTAGTTCCGATATCGGAACTAGTTTTTAGTATAATTAAATGATTTTGCAACAATTGCGTCATTTTGTTAAAATCAAAGCTTTAGCATGAGAACCTACTTTGGTTCTTAGAGGGGAAATTAATTGAGTAAGGTATGTCCACACATTCATAATTTGATATATATATGTGTGTATGTGTGTGTGCGCGCGCGTGTGTGTGCGCACTCCCATAAGTTAGGAGCGATTTGCGTTGAATTTAATTTTTAGGGTTTAGGTAAATGAATTGGGTAATGTTTTATGTGATTGGGTAAACTTTGTAGAGATACTTATTATGAAATTGGATGTAATTTAAATTGTTTAATGTGGTTGAATTATGATTATTAGGGTCTAGGTTGTTTTAATTAAGGTAATGCATGTGTTGATTAATTAGTGCCATCTCACTAGGATATACATTGGTGGTAATGGATCCCATTGAGCTCATTGTAATGATCTTAGAAACTCGACCGATTGCCTTCGCTTGGTTGAATTATTTTTTGTTTTGGCGTTCGAATATGCATCCAAGAATGGCATGGTGCGTTCATGATGTCTATGTATGGATTGTAGGAATGACATATATTTGGGGAGGAAGAAGTTACGTGGACATCATTCGTGGGTTTCAAACAACTTACACATCTTGAGTGTGGCATGGTGAGGTTGTGAGAGAAGAACATGTTAAAATAACGGAAGGTGTGCCTATCTTAGTGTGAAAATCATGAAATTAATAAGAACATGAAGAAGAAGCCGACATAATAACCATAAACAGATAGAAATAGGTAGATCTAAGGAGTCTCACAAAATAAACACCAAATCATGAATACAAATACAAACCCCAAGTTAATTAAGTACTCCCTAAAAATAGTTCCATGGCAAATATTTAGTTAAATTCCATCTATCTAGGAAAATAAGAGAAGGAAAAGAGAAGGAAAAGAGAAGAAAAGAGAAGAAAAAAAAGAAGAAAAACTCAAAGAGAGAGAGAATTTACCTTTTCATTCCTACTTACTTGGAAAATAAAAGCTACATTATGCCTACTTGTTGAACCCTAGAAGACTAAAGTCTCTTATACATAAAAGTAGGAAATTGGGTATTGCAAAGGCCCAAAATAGGCCAAAAAAACCCTAGCATCCTCAATTGACATGGGCTGTGCAAAATGGCACGAGCTGTGCTAGCTCGTTAGCCTTGTGCTGACACAGGCCGCATGTCCTTGCTTGGGCTATATAGCTTCGTGCTTCTACAGTGCCTCGTTCCCCAAGTGTTCACAATACATAGTTTTATTCTCTCGTGTTCTTGCATGCTTGTAGTTGTTAGATTAACACCCCATCTCTCGAAACCTGTTTTGCAACATTAGCTGTTCTTGACACGTGATCAGATTGGAAACTTGATTGAGGCTTTTTATAGTTAAGCATTAAATTCCTAGCATCTTAGTGGATGACTTTGGTCTTTCCACTATCTACCCCATAGGTAGTTTAGTAGTAGGAAAAGGAGCAACAATATAAAATGTTATCTTTGATCTTTCAAGCCCTCTCTACAACCCCGTGGGAAGGCGGATCATAGACTAAATTTTTGCAAAGTCTATTTATATCTTATTTAATGTTTGTTTTGATTTATTAAAATAGGTGAAGTCGAAAGAGTGAATTATATTACCCTAAAAGGGTTTATGATATAGTCTTGGAAAGTAAAGAACGAATAAGGGATTCAAGAACTGCAAACCATTTGTCCCAAACTAGTTTGAGATTCGGAACTAGCTCCCAGCAAATAGTCATTTTCTCAAAACACTAATAATTTCTATAACCCATATTAATGTCATAAATTTCTTCTTCTTTTTAGTCAACGTCTTCTTGACTTTCCTTTTTATTTTTGGTCATCTTCCCTTGGGCATCAACCCATATTAACTCATCATGGTCCTACCGTTCGTAATGCACCCACAAGCTGGTCTCATCTTCTTCAAACATGATATTATTGTCAATTGAACCGCTAACAGCCTTTGGCCCAAAACCGATGAAATCTTCAAAATTATTTTCACCAACAAAATCCCTTTTACATTGAACTACAATATCCCACTTAGGGTCAACCAGGTCTTTCACATAGAGCACTTGATGAGCTTGTACCACCATTATGAATGGGTCTTCTCTCCAGGACAAGTGTCTCCGGTAAACTAAAGTGAATCCCAAGTCCTTCGTTCTTTGACCACTGTTAACATCCACCCATTTACACTTAAATATGGGAACTCACATTGTCAAATAATAAAACTCCAATATTTCAAATATGGTTCCAAGTAACACGCATGCACATAAATCAGATTGTTGTTGCCTGACCTAGCAAACATACAGTACTTCTGAAACAAGAGAAACTCCACTATTTTTGGAAACAACTTTATCATCCACTAATTTCATGGAAAAGGTAAAACCCTTGATTTCGTACCCTCCTTATGAAAGGACCGTACAAATAGGTTTACGTACTAGCCACTTAACCATTTTAGGGTGTCTACCACTCCTAACGTGACCGCGAAGCCACGATGCAAATTTTCTGGTTTTTTGTTGCAGAACCCGAGCTTCATTAAATGTAGGATGTGCCCCGTGTAATCTCATTTATGTGAATTCGATATATGGAACAAAGTCATCATGGTTCCAAAGTAAGTACAAATATGCAGCACATAAATCTTCTGGACTAGGGCTGAGCAGCCTAACCCGTCGAACCTCTTGTCCATCCAATCGCCTCTCATGTCTAGAATTCGGAAGCCCCACCAAATCGACCTCCTTTAAATATTTGGTAAAGAACTCAATTACCTCCTCTACCACATATCGTTGCACAATACTTGTATCAGGCTTATATATGTCCTTATTGATATGTTAAAAAATTTCATATACAATTCAAAAGGATACATCCATCTCTAAAATACGGGACCACATAGCTTGATCTTCCAGACCAAATAATTAATCAAATGGACGATAAGTTCAAAAAATGAGAGCGGGAAGTACATCTCCATTCGGCAAAGTACTTCAACAATCATGGTTTGCAACTGATCAAGATTTGTAATAGTAATCCGTTTGGAACAAATAGACTTGAAGAACAAACAAATCTTTGCAATGCACAGTCTTAAATGGGAGGGGAGAGATGACCTTATCGCAATGGAATTCAAATCTTGCATCAAATTATAACAGTTATTTGATTTAAGGCCGACCAACTTTAACTCCATCACCAATACACATGAACTTATGTTAGATGAGTAAGACCTGGCACCTTCAAACTACTCAGGGTCTTGCAAAACGATTTCTTCTCTGCATTGGACACGGAGAAACATGCAAGGGAGAGATAACACTTATCACCATCAGTAACAGGACTCGGACTATCTTTAATACCCATCTCAACCATGGAAAGCCACACCTTCAACCAATATTTTTTCTCCATTGGTATTTAACGATGTACCAACAATTGAATCACACATAATTTTCTTGATGTGCATTACATTAAGGCAGTTTATAACATCTAAATCCTTCCAGTAGAGAGCTGGAAAAAATAGAGCGTTTCTTCTAACTTCCTTTGACGAAAGACTCCCCTTCCCAAAATAATTTTACAATTCCTTAACTCCTTCAAAAACCTGATCACCCGTTAGTGGTAAGGGTGGTGGACGTGAATCGATCTCTCCATTGAACCACTTCTTCGCAGAACGCCGCTGGTGTCCCTAAGGAAGAAAATGTTCGTACCCCTGGTAAACAGTTTTACGTTCGTGCTTAAGTTGACAAAATGAGGTTTCCCTTCCACACATGGGACACGAATATATAACACCTCTTCACCGAATATCCAAACAAATTTCCATAAGCGGGAAAGTCATTTATAGTGCAGACCAACAGGGCCTTTAACGTGAAATACTCTTCCTCAAGACCATCATAAGTTTGGACCCCATCTTTCAAAAACGTTACCAAATCATCTATAAAGGGTGTGAGATAAACATCTATATCATTACGAGGTTTTTTGAGGCTCGAAATCATCATCAATAACAACACATACGTTTGTTTCATTGTTAAACACATGGAGAGATTATAGATTATCAACATTACATGACATAAACTAGGTGCACTGCTCATATTACCAATTAGATTCATATCATCAGTCGATAGACCAGACCTCAAATGTCGAGGCTCCGATCCAAACTAAAGGTAAAGGGCATCAAGCTTCTTCCACTGCTCACCATATGACATATAACTGATCAAATCATCCCCATGTCTAATTCTATCTGCATGCCAGTGCAATAAAATAGTATCCTCTTTGCAATTAAACAATTTCTTCAAATGTGGAATAACTGGATGACACCATAAAAATTTAGCAGGGATCTTCTTCTTCGAGATGAAACCAACTTCAGCACCAACAACAATTTCTCCCCCCTTCAACTTGTATCGAGACATACCACATACACGACAATTTTCTCTATCTACGTCCTTCTTCCCTCTGTACAACATACAATCATTCGGACAATAATGGGTTTTTTCCTTCAATTCCAATCCCATTAGAGAGAGAATCATTTTCACAGCATACGATCTATCGGGCATAAAATTACCATCTAGAAGCAATTCCCCTAAAAATTCAAGTATCTCAGTGATCCCTATGTCGGTCAACCCATATTTTGCCTTCAAATTCATTATCCTCAAGGTAGCACTCAAAACAAAAAGTTTGGACCCATCATACAAAGTCATCTTCTTGTCACTGATCAATGCTTTTTGGGCCTTGGGTTTACCATAAAATCCTCTAACAACATCCTCCACCATCTCATCAAATCCATCATCTCCAATGAGTATAACTAGTTTATAAACCTCACATTATAAGATGTTCAGGAAACTTCTTTCTCCCACCATGTGCATTATTCTAACAATCCTTTCATGGGCACGTCCCCGCACCGCATCATTCTTCGAGGCATGTTCTAAACCCAACACACAAAATTATTCTACCAAGGGAATATAATCGGGCGAGTTCCTAAGATTGATACCGATGATTTCAATTCTATCCATGAAATGCGCCTACGTACGTACCTACAAAAAAGTGTGGTTTAAACATATTAGGTCATGCTACAGATTTCCAAGAAAAAAATTCAAACACAAACCCTAACTCAACCCATTTATAACGTTATATAAATGAATTAAAAAGAGTTATTGAGTTGAATATACCTTCATGATTAGTTAACATTTCACAGGAAACCCGGTTAATAACTCTTCACAAATGCTTATCATATTATTTTCCATGAAATGGCCAATCATATACTTCCCATTTTAATTAGTTCCGATCGAGAAACTCACCATCTACAAAGCACAAAGAACCTGATGGAGATCAGGGTACGACTACCACCATAAATGAAGACATTCCACGTCTAGATCAAACATTCAAGGGTTATGT
>JAULKM010098963.1:0-26919 GCA_032355605.1 Rubia tinctorum
TTAGAAAAGATAAGTATAGTTGTATGGTGTACTTTGTACTATATCTTTCTGATTAGTGGATTTATTTTGAACTGGGCCAGGCCCCGCAGACGTAGGTGGATTTCACCGAAATGCGTAACTAAGTTGTGTGTCTCGTGTTTATTTACTTTACATACTTGGTTAGGTTAGACTACATTGGAACATAGGTTTTCCAGTTAACGCCTAAAATGGTAAAACCAGTTTTCAGTGTTAAATGTGTTAAACGCTGAAAAGTGGTGCAGTGGTTGGCTTTCTTTAACATTTTTGTTTTTGGTTTCGAATTGCAGCATGTCAACTTCTCAACATAGAGAGGCCCGAAAGGGAAGCGGTGAGAGCAGTGCTTCTCCCAAGCGTAAAAAGATTTCGTTCATTTGGACTATTAATGCATATTAGCTCAGTTTTATTTTATTTTTCACATATTTTAAATAATGTATAATGCAATATTGTGGCACATAGTTGATCGTAGCAACGAGAAGTTCACGAGGAGGTTCAGCCTGCCGGAGAATGCAATGGTGAATGAAGTTAAGGCGGAGAATGGTATGCTTTTGGTCACTCTGCCTAAGGAGGAGGTAGATGTAACTTCGAGAGTGGTGGATAAATGGATAAAGCACTGGACACTTTGTTTCTCACCAGTCTATTTAGAAAATTCATTTTCATACCATGAATGAATGAATTATTTTGAATATATTTATCGCATACTTCATCATTCCAATCAACACTAAATCCATTTGAAACGTTTATTTAGTTCTGAAGCAGCGAGGTCGAATCAAATTAATTTCATTCGAACTCGAGTTCGACCCAAAATTTTACAAGTTTGATCGAAATTGAACTGAGTTCGAGATTAAGATATTTTAAACCAGACGAACTCAAATTAAGAGTTGTTCGAGTTTGGCTCGAGCTTAAAATATTTTAAATTAGTCGAGATCGAATTTGATTTAACCCAACTTGAGCGGATCTTGAATAATATTCGAAATTGAGCCCAACTAATACTATTCGTTGTTTTCGTCGAGATTATGGAGCCAACGACTTGGGAGGCCCCAGAACTCCTTCCATCATCCCCTTTTAGCCCCTTATCTTTATTTTAACACTTTTGCTCCATCAGCTAATAAAATTGCTAAATCGTGGTCCTTCCGTCTGGTCAAAACGTTAAGTTCAGTCAAAAAGGTTTATTTTAAGGGCAAATTAGTAGTTTCACATTTTTATTTTATTTTTCTCTTTTTTCTTTTTCATTTTCCATTTTCTTTATTTTTCCCTTTTCTTTCTGTTTTTCTTTTCTCGAACCATTTCCCCTTCCTCGCTGAGTATCTCCTCCCCAGCCCATTTCTTTGCAGCCCGCCGCCACCTCACCACCGCCTGCACCCCCTCCATCCACCACCTCCACTCTCCGTCGTCTCCGCTTCCGTCGTCTTCGACTCTGTGGTACTCACGAACCTACAATCCACGCAAAAACATCAACGAAAATTGGAGCAAAGGCATTACTGATAAGAAGATAGTGAAGGACAGATCTGAGAGGACAAATGTACAATTCAACCGAACCAAGGTGGTGAAGTATCAAAGGGTCTTGGGTCAGAACATACCGACTCAAATCAATAGTAAAGGGTTGGGTGCTAACATAAGGAAAGCGGAGAAAACAAGTGTTATCTTCAGTAATCATATACCTACATTGATGAGAAAAAGAACAGAAGAAGCTAAAGTTTGATTTTCCTTCTCACCCTAACGAAAGATTACAGATTTGAGAGAAGTACGAACCCAAATCTGAGAACATAAAAAGATAATGAAAGAGGACATATCAATACGAACCCACAACAAAACCTCTGCTTTTTACGGCTAACGACCAGTAGGCATTCCACGAAGGAATGGCGACAGAGCGAGGTTCCTCCGGCGAGGAAGAAAATGATTTCTCCGGCGAAGATAGTATTAAAAAATAAAAAATAAATGTAAGCATCACAACCGAGAACAACCAAGGCTACATTTCATTCCTAGGGGGTAACCCGATCAAAGACGATGACGATGAAAGCGGCGACGGAGAGTGGGGGTGGTGGGTAGAAGGAGTGCAGGTTGCGGCAGGTGGAGAACTGGGCCGAGGAGAAGAAATTGAGCAAAGAAGGGGAAAGGATTTGGGAGAAGGAAAAATAGAAAGAAAAGGATAAAGAAATAAAGAAAAAGGAAAAAAAGAAAAATAGGAAAAAAGGAAACGGAGAAAAGAAAAAAGAAAAATGGAAAACTACTAATTTGCCCTTAAAATTGACGCTTTTGACTGAAGTTAAAGTTTTGACCAAATGGAAGGACCACGATTTAGCAGTTTTGTTAGTTAAGGGGTCAAAAGTGTTCAAAAGAAGATAAGGGAATAAAAGGGGACGATGAAGGGAATTCAGGAAACTCCCAAATCGTTCACCCTATAATATATATTTGACATATTTTTACTAAATATAATATATTATAATGTACATAGAAAATTAAAAAATATGAAAAATATATTTAATTTTGGATTGAGTTTCAAACACGAGCTCGAGTCAAGATTTTACATGATCAATCGAACTTGAGCACGAAATCTGGCCAAATTAGTTTCACTCGAGCCCGACCTCGAACGAAGATTTGAGAGATACGATCGAACTCAAACCGAGTTCGAGATATATTAAACTAGTCAAGGAAGAAAAGAACCGAGGAAAAAAGTTGAATCATAACTTATTGGGTTAATTAGACAATAACTTATTGGATAATATATTTTAACACATTGGATCATATGAGTTATCACACAGGTTATCCATTTAATTATCCGACCCATTATGATTCAATACATTATGATCCATTTATAAATAGGTTAATTGGATAATGAGTTAATTAGGCTTGAATAATGGGTTTATCCAATTAACCCATTTGACAGGCCTATACGCAGAGTTTTTTTTATGAAATACTTGCACAATATTAATAAGGACAATTTGACGCATTACAGTTTGTGGCATTAGCGCAGTTATGCTCCCTAATAAGCAAACTCCTACAAACTTTGACAAAAGAAATACTGATAAACTGAGCTGCGATGTCCCTAATTTCCTACACTACAGTTGCCACTTCCCAAGGGGGATGCTTATACTGATCCTTCAGCAAGTTGGCCAGAACTTGGCAATCAGACAGAACATCTAGTTTATCGAGACCAATTTGCCTTGCCATCTTCAAACCCTGGAGGCAACCAATAGCCTCCGCTCCCAAGGCTGACTGAGAAAGAAAATGAATTTTATGAGTTTGTGTGTCTGAGTCATTGTGCTTTAAGATAGACTATGCAGCTGCAGCGTGACCCTTCTCTGCCCGGTATGCTCCATCAAATTTCAACACTGGATCACTGGTGTTCCAGGCTCGAATCGGTTGGTTGATATGAAATTGTTCTCCAGGTAAGTTCCCAACTTCCTCAATATCCGTTGATTGTCGAAATTTGTGGTGAACATGTAAGTCGGTTGTTGCTAGATTAGCAGCAATTAGGGGGTCCAACCCTTGACAGTTGAAAAGTTGTTGATTTCGTCTTTTCCATATTTTCCAGAGAAGACACAGATAAAGACAGATGGACTCCTGATCTGGTGCCTTCGTAAATCAATCCCAGAACCAAGTTGAGAATGGAACTGAAGTGCCGATTGCAAAATTGAATCCCAAAGGTGAAATTCTCCAGGTCTACTGTGCATTTGTGTATTCCAGAAATGTATGGCATGCATTTTCATGTTGATTTGTATTTCACAATTGGCATGTTGGGTCTTGTATGGTATTCCTACGCTGCAAATTCAGCGCTGTTGGTAGAGCATTATGCAAAATACGCCATGTATGCACCACTATCTTTCTTGGCAGCTTAAGGTTCCAAAAAGCCTTCCAGTTATGAAGAGTCTGTGTCTGCAATCCGAATTGATTCTGACAACCTTGTAAAACTTGGGCATTGTAAACCTTGTAAAACACGGGTTATCCATTTAATGATCCGACGCATTATAATTCAACACATTATGATCCATTTATAAATGGTTTAATTGGATAATGGATTAATTAGATTTGAATAATGAGTTTATCCAATTAACTCATTTGACGGGCTGTAAGCAGGTTGCCGTCAAAGAAGATGATGATATTGAATAGTTGGGTACCCTATGCCTAATACAGTTGTCAACTTGCAAACTTTTATGTGATGACACATTGCCTTAATAGGTTGTTTTAATTCATAATCTTTGCATACTGACAATGTTCTATGACAGTCGATTGACCCTGAAAAGACATTTTCTAGTTGTTGTACTTTAACCGTCAAGTTATACTAAAGAAGGATCGATGGGTTACTTAATTGATGTTATGCCAATGCAAGTAATTGTCAAACACATTTCTATCAATTTTTCCAATAACTGTGGGATATCAGGCTGACCATTTGATACCCTTAAATAATTGACAATGCTTGATCATCTTTGGCATAAGCAGTAGAGCAAGATCCAGAGAGGGGAGTATTTGCCGTGATCTTCAGAAGAGAGGCTTCGAGTTATGACTTTAAGAAAGCGTCCACGTTTCCGTTTGTTCTTCTTGATAGGAACTTCATACATAAAGGAGGTTTCACCCCAGCCAGAGCTAGTACGGAACTAGGTAGAGTCCATATGCCATCACCGCAGATCAAACCTGAAGCCACAGCCGGTGCGAAAGCGTCTGCCTTTGCCTTGTTAAGCCTTTGCCAGATGAAGAGCAGCAGGCTCCCCACACACATGTCAATGGCAAAATAGGAGCCCAAGTAAAAGGGAATGGCCATGGCCATTGGCAGTGGAATGAACCTTCTGTGTTTTTTCCCCACTGCATCCCTTATTATGTTGATGAAAATGGCTGCGCTGAAGAAACCATAGCAGAGTTCCAGGCAGTTTTTAGGCAGCGCTGAGAAGCCCTCAACCCCTAGTTTAGCCATGTTGTAGTAGACGGTAGCAAAAGGAGCAGGATATGCAGTTCCAGGCTGGCCTAGATCAGGGAAGGCTTTGAAGAAGATCCAGAATACGCATGGTGATACAAAGCATCCTATTGCAGTGCCAATCACCTGGCTCACGAACATGGAGCGTGGCGAGGCCAGAGTCAAGTATCCAGTCTTGAAATCCTGCATCAGATCAGAGGCTGTGGACACAATGTTCATCATCACTCCACATGCTGCCAAACCGGCTATGATTCCACCATGTGAAGCTCCCGCCCATGCACCGATGGTAAAGATTGCCAGCTTTCCATAAGTAGATGCGAGGGACCAGTCTGTGAGCCCACACCCGAACGCATTGCAGAAGGCTAAAACAGGTGCAAAGATGTAGATAAGAACAATGTAGTACCATCTGAGTTGGTGGAAGATGTGGGGAAGCGTCACAGTTGAGATGGCAGCAATGATCACATAGCCTCCCACTGCAAACCATATTGAAATCTGATCCTTGAGGAAGACCTGAGTACGACGCTGATCATCAAAGGAGGGAGGACTGCTAGCCGGTGGAAGATCCAGGTTAGCATCTCTTTCGTGAAGTTTTGTAATCAAACCGGCTATTGTTCCAGCAAGAACCTTGAAGAAGTTGTATATGCCATCGCCAAGAATCATAGCAATCGCAACGAAAACCTGTAGGATAGGACAGTTGAAGATTTGTAGAGACAGTAGAATACATGGTCATGTTACAAGTACCATATATTCATGTACCTTGTAACCTTCGAGACCTCGAAAACTGCTGGGGCCTAGACCTCGTGGGAACCAGTCTCCTTCCTTGTTCTGTATGAGAGGCCACATTATACCCCAGGATAGTATCCCTCCAACTAAAACCGATACATTGATTATGTGAGGGCAAATCATTCCTACTCCAACATAAGTAGCCGAAAAGTCGAAATAAAACCTGAGGCAGATGATCAAGCAAGTTTTAATGCATGCCTAGGACATTAGTGATTTAGAGAAGAGTCAAGGGGATAGGGCTTACTTGTTCTGATATGCTTTTAAACCAAACGTAGGAAAGTTTGCAAATCCACAGTCATCCCCAGCAGCAAAGAACCACTGGAAGAAACCCCACAAGAAGCTCAAGGAAAAGAACTTTCCCAGTGTCCTCACTTGTTTCCTGATTTAAGTAGTGATTTGGAGATTAGTATTGGATCGACACATGTACAAAATCTTTATTCATTACGTTTCAAATAAAATGGCATGGAGGAGTATGTCATCTTTGATCGCACGTTACACAAAATCCGACGTCAATTTGGAGTCTTACTTGGCTAGCTTGGCCCCTTCGGGAGTGTGAAAGCTGTTAATAAGATGTGCTGTTGCAGTGCCACTGGGGTATGTCAGTTTGAAGTCTATAACCATGATCTGCACAAAATGAAACTCATTTTTACAACTAAACTCAAGTTAATACTTCCCTTACATCCTCTTCTAATGGCTCCTTTTTTATTTTGGGTGATTTACTTTAATTCTTTTCTTTTTTTTTTAACAAATTCTAAATTATTTTCATTCACCAAATTTATTTTTTATTCAATGTTCACCACTCATTTAACTTTTTTTAAATTTAAAGATGAACAAAAGATCAGAAATCCAAGGGAGTGTGGTAATAGTAAAAGTAGAAATTAACGTGATCGCTATATAAATGCCAAACCTTTCTTAGCGGGACCACTGAGAAGAGGCCTAGGAAACTAACAACAATAAGGAAACCAATGATCCAGCCAAGTGATGGATTCTTGTAGCTTAATCCAGTTTTACCTTCTTCTGATTGGGTCACAACACGTTCGCTCATTGCAAACAAGTAACTCCCAAAACCTCCTGCCCATCATCCAAATGTTAAATTTTGCAATATTTTAAGTCTTCTAATTTATACTGAGAGGGTTCAAAAAGGTGTTGCTTCTCAAATTTGTTACCTGTCTTATATGAACATAAATAAGTGAATAACACTACTTCATTGAGCAACATATCAATTCATGCATTTTAAAAATAATTAAACCGTTAATCATAGGAATATTTAGAGATTTAACATTTTGTTTCAATCTGATTTGATAAAAATATTTATATTCGATTGATTTTTACAAGGATTCCCATTAGCACAAATGAGCGAGTAAATATTTAAATTTTAAGCAATGGTTAAGTGGCAATAAGAAGCGTGCATAATGAATAAGTCTTCTACTATGAAACCGTCTAGCAAGCTTGACTTGATCTCACCAAACTAAATCCACCAACTTGAGATAGGATCCCACCTCAAGTCGATCACAAAAGGTAGTAGCAGATCAACCAAATAAAATTTGGTTCATGTACACTTCTAATCAACACCAATATAATCAAAAACAAAGAAAATACAACTCCCCAATTAAAAATTATGTATATCTCCATTTATCCGATCACATCCATCAGTTAAACTTGGAGATTTCACCCGATTGTTTTAATTGTCAATATGTTTTAATCTAAGTGTTTAAGAGTCATTTTATGTTCGTACAATTATCTCTAACTTGAACATGAATTAAAGTCGAATTAACGACTTAAGGAGCAGTATAAAACTAGCCAAAAAATCCAAGAAAACTAGAATATACAAATCTTAATTGAGTCCTCATAACTAATCGTCAAAATTATTTTGTTTAAACGCTTTTGACTTGAATTTCTTCCATACCTTCTTTGAAAAACAAACCCCATACTTGAATTTCTCCCATACTCGAATTTAAAAGCCGTTGAAAAAACTAAATTGAAAAGGATAATCAGATATAGTATTACATTTAAAAAATGATCGATTTTGAAGCTACACTTTGAAAAAAATACAAAAATAAAAAACAAAACCGAAAGAAAAACATAAAAGCATGTTGAAAATCTAAAGAAACTAAAGATTAAAACCCACCCCTTAGACCTTTTTCACTACACCTTATGACCAGTACATGGGATAAAAGGAATCTACACAAGCACGTCCATACAAGTATGGGATTTGCAACCAATAAAACAAATCCCATAATTGCATCTGCCTAGTTCAAAAAACTCGACCGCTCAGAGTTGTTTTCAAGCTTGGAGACAAGGCTCGAGAAATGTGCCATGTGAAATCACACGGTCCGTGCACTCGGGAGTTCAGGGACAAGGCCCGGGAAACATATCGTGTGAAGTCACATGATCCATACATTATATTGAACAAAGAGACGGCACCATGAAATGGACCATGTAAAATTAGACAACCTGTACTAGACTCTTTGACACGGTCCATCCCTATCTGTTAACTAGGTTTTGTCTAGTAGTTTTTTTTCTCCTCTCCTCCCACCTATAAAAGCAGTCTTTTATACT
Source organism: Rubia tinctorum (assembly GCA_032355605.1). Lineage (NCBI taxonomy): Eukaryota > Viridiplantae > Streptophyta > Magnoliopsida > Gentianales > Rubiaceae > Rubia > Rubia tinctorum. Next base: position 8,267 of record JAULKM010098963.1, read on the forward strand.
TTGAACAACGGTGCGGATTTTCATAATATACATTGTACTTTTCCTTCTCTCTTGATATATTTCACTATGTTTATGTCTTTTAATCTCAAATTTGTTAAGGGTTTTGTTAAATTAGAGTAGATTAGTAGTTGAGAGCATTTGCCAAACATGTTTAATTAGTAATTTGTGAGATTCTAAGATTCAACCTATATATGTCTTTAATATCATTATTGATTGTGTTTAGTGCTTATAATTATGCATGATTAATGTTAGAATGTCCAAATAATTGAGATTATTACATGATTTAGCGCTAGGTTTGGGAGTGAACCCGAGACATTTTTTATCTTTTTGTCGAGTTTGGTCAAAGGTCAATGTGAAGGTTGTGTTTAGGAGTGAGAGCTATGCATGATTGTTGATTATTTCATTATATTAAGCTAGAATATTTAATAGGGTTGGTCTATGGTCGATACGTAGGATTCAGGCGATTGGGTCAGTAATTTAAATCATATTAGGTTAGACATAGGGCAATCACGACGATCATATCCTGAGTTTATGGCAAGCTAGGTTGAATAAACTCTTAAGGGGTAGTTAATGAGACACTAATGCTCTAAGTGGAACAAGATGAGCTTAGAGTGGGTATTCAAAGTACAGGTCCCGAAAAGTCATGTTACTCCCTAGTTTAATTCACTTTGCATTGGGAGCAGAGTTATTAACCTTTGGAGTGAGGTTTATGAGGCTAATCACATGCGCGCACCTCATAGCTTTATCCAGAGGAGGTGAGAGTTTGTGGAGGAGGAAAAATTGAGAAGTGACTATTCGTGGGAGTTCTTGGTATATCAACCTCTCCACGTTGTGCGATAAAGCATAGATTAGGAATGATGAGATTATATTAATGGGAATCTAGGGTCAAATTCTCATATTAAATATCTGACGCAAATGCCTTCAAGGCCCTTACTATTATACTTTGTTTCATATATAAAATTGCATGTTAGTTATTTCCTATCTTTATAATTGTAGCCATTAGTCATAATTCACATAAGATACCCCCCCCCCCTCCAAGTGACGAAAACGTACACTTGGTTACGTTTATTTTTGTTACTATGTGAATCTATCATTTGAACCCCTTTGTCCTTGAGAACGACACTTGACTTACACTAGATACTTTTCTAGTTAGGAGTAATTATGAAAGCAATAATATAAATGTTATCTTTAATTGCAGCACTCGAATCTTCAATGACACTCTGCGCACATCAAAGTTTTGCACCGCTACCGAGGACTTAGTGCGTGTTTATTTTATAGCTAACGTAGTTTAGAGTAGTTTTTGTTTGAATTTTTGCTATTTTTAGTCTATTTTAGATATATTTTAGTTAGCTTTGTTTTGACTATCACTTGTCTTTTGTTTGTTGTTTGTTGACTATGTGCATTGTTTTGGTTCTTATTTATAGTATGTACATGTGCCAACTTAGAATCATTATAGAACACACCTGACCTCTCAGGTATATATAAGAGACTGAGGAGGAGACTGAGAACAAACAAAGAAGTTCCGCAACCACCACCTGTTAGAGGGGAGAATATCGTGGCCAATGATACTCACACTTTGAGGGAGTTGACGGCTCCCATCTTGGACAGTCAACCGCTTTGTATCATCGTTCCACCATACCCTCGAACATGACTTGCAATCTCAAGTCGGGGATAATCCGTTGTCTTGCCACGTTCCATGATATAAATGGTGAGGATCTGAATAAGCACTTATCTAAGTTCCACTTTGTATGCACTAACATAAGGCCACATGGTGTATTGGAAGAATACTACTATCTAATGGCCTTTTCATTCTCATTGAAAGACGCAGCCAAAGATTGGCTTTATTGTCTACCACTGGGGTGCATCACAACGTGGATGGATATGAAGAGGAAGTTTATCGAGAAGTTCTTTCCGGCATCCAAGTCGACGATGCTGATGAATAAACTATCCGGTGTCTCCCAATGTTCAGCAAGACTTCTTTGTATGAATAATGGGAAAGATTTAAGAGGGTACTTGCTAGCTGCTCCTATCACCCATTCAAGGATGAAGGTTTTGTATACTACTTCTTTGAAGGTTTATCAAATGAGGATATGAGAATGGTCAATGCGGGGAGCAATAGGTATATTACGAATAAGAGCCCCAAAGATACAATGGCTCTCTTTGAGGAGATGGCCAATGGGACTAGACAACTCGGGACTCGGTAGAGGGCAAAGGCAAATGAAAATTTGAGTTCCCACTTCCCCAAGATAGAACAGGAAGTCCAACCTCTTGCTTTAATGATGAAAGATGTTATGAAGTGGATGCTCCATCAAGTTAAATCTCAAAGGATATGCTCATTTGATAATTCGACCGAAGTTTCCCCGCAATTGCAAGAGGATGCGCTTGAAGAGGTCAATGTCATGGGTTATGAAGGATAAGGGTTTCAAGGCAACAGGGTCCATGGATGAGGTTAAGGCCAAGGCCAAGGGTTCCAAAGGTGCAAAGGGTTTGATTATAAATATAACCCCTACTCAAAGACCTACAACTCGAAGTGGAGAGAAAATCTAAACATTTGATGGAGGGATGATCAAGAGGAACGTCCCATCTATGGAAATTGTCAAAACTACAACCGCGAGCCTCAAAAACCCTACCCTTGAGGTGAAGGGATTCCAAACCCTTAAGAAAACAACCTTGAGTCCAAAAGAGAAGTGTTTATACAATCCATAGCTCATGTGACATACCAATTAGATCTTCTCAGCTTGGACAAGAAAGGATATTAAAGAGTTGGGTAATAGGGCCTTTTCAAGCATTAAAAACTTTGATGTCAACGTAGGCCAACTAGCTGCCTCCGTGAGCTACCTGAAAGCAAGATAGTCGGGCAAAGTTCCATCTCAACCGAATGTGAATCTGAGGTAAAACGTGAGCACCATCAAGTTGAGGTATAAAAGGGAAGTTAGAGAGAGATTGAGAAAGAAGCCAATCAAGAGGATGATCAAATGGTAAAAAAAACACCAAGGTTAGAAGCTAGGAGGAACTCTTGGTTGAGGTAAACCCCAATGATGTGGAGATTGGGCATAAGGAAGTTGAATACCCAAGTTCTCTAAGTGCACCCACAATAACCAAGTTCGAAAAGGTCACCCAACCACCGTCATTTCTGGCGGCTTTGAGAGCGAAAAGGAACAAGGACGTGGACAACAAGGACCTCATCGAAATCTTCCGAAGGTGTGGGTAAATATACCTTTGCTCAATGTTATGGCTCAAATTCCAAGGTATGCTAGGTTATTAAAAGAAGCTTGTACCCAAAAAAGAACTATAACCCTTAAGAAAGTTGGGAAAATGAGAATATGAGGTCATGTATCCACTTTGTGCTTAAAAGGCGATCTAAAAAGTATGGTGACCCCAACATGTTTTCTATCCCTATTAACCTTGGTGGTACCTTAGTTAAAGAAGTCATGATTGATTTTTGAGCATCAATAAAAGTCATCTTGTTTTCCTCTTTAAGAGCCTAAACTTAGGGGAACTACAAGAAACTAGAGTAATTATATAAATGGTCAATCATTCAAAAATCAGTCTTATGATAGTGGTGAATGATGTGTTGGTTAGGGTAGAAAAACTTATGTTCCTGACGAATTTCTATGTTCTCGATATCTCACATGAGGGGAGACGCACCCCCAATCTTGTTGGGAGACCGTTTCTCAAAACAGCGAGATTAAAGTTAGACGTTCACAATGGAACCTTAACTTTACAAAATGATGAGGGAAAGGTTGGATTTGAGATAAACAAGCCCAAGCATGCTTCCATTTATTCTATTTCTTGCAATGGTGTGAGTGTAGCATTTGATATGAATCTTGGCATGTGATTTGAATGAGCTTAATGAGCAAGTTGTCTTATAATGTCCATGATTTGATTGAACATGTTGATGATGTTGGTAGGGATGTTGAGCATGTTGCTAGTGTGTTTTTGTCTAAAGATGAATGTTGTGCTATATTTGCCTGAAGATGAATGTTGTGCTAAAATTGCCGGATCAAAGGGCATGGACTATGCCATATGAAAAGAGCATGGCACAGACCATACCGTATGAACCAGCACAGACCGTGCCATGCGATATGGTCCGCGTCAGATGAACGTGTCTCGCATATCAAATTTGTGTTTATGGCTCGCATCACATGGTTTGCATCTCAATTTTCTACTCGTGGCTCGCATCTCAATTTTGTACTCGTGGCTCGCATCTCAATTTTGTACTCATGGCTCGCATCACATGGCACACATATGAAATTTTCACTTGTGCCTCGGATGTAAGTCACAAGTGGTCGGACCGCCACCGAACTGCCACCGGTCACCAAAATATAGCTGGATTCTGGCATATTTTGGATGGAATTTGACCGAATTTCGACGATTGGTGATTGGAAAACACTACCCACCGCTGCTGGAACAGTACATCTCCACCTATAATTCTTATTTTCTAATCATTTTAAATTACTATTTGTTATTTAAATTATTAATAAATATTGTTTTTATAAGGTATAAATACAGGGTGCAAACTAATAAAATACAGGGCGGAATTTAGCAATATTTTTATAATGGGATGGGTTCCAATAAATATCCCCTGGTGTACTCACTATTGTGAGTTTTTGAGATTAATAAAAGAAGTTAGTTAATGTGCAGCAGAAGGGAATGCTGTCCTGGTCCTAAAAGACGTGTTAGACTTGAGAGTGGAAGAATTGGGAGGATAGGATACCGATCCTTGAGTGATGAGTCAACTCAAGCAGATGATTATAACACGTTAACATCAATTTGAGCATGTTCGTCAAATATAGCCTTCTGGCATACAGGTCATACTCTTGATTTTTCTTTTGTGTGTGTTCACACTGTAAGGAATTTTCTGAAATATCAATTAATAGCTGCGATTGAAAATTTGTTACTCCCTTAATCCCACTGGAAATTGCACGGTTACTTTTTTTAAAAAATATTATTATTTATTAAATTTTAATTGTACATTTGAATAAATATAAGAACAACAATACTACAACAATACTGCAATATATGATATTATTCAATTCGTCGTAACAAATAGTTTTTGAATATTAACTTTTAAATTGTTCCTATTATATGTAGGTAAACATAATAAACATCAAACATATTTTTTTAACATTGTGTTGATGATTAAAATGCAATTTTAGCCAGTAAAGAGGAATTCGGTCAAATTCATGGGAAAGGCTGAATGTATATAATTTGAAAATTTCATTTTCTATAATATTTTTTTATACATATCAATTAATCTCTTCATCACACATTTATTTTCACGGCAATCATTATGACATTATTCAAGAAACACGTTTGATAGCTAATATGTTTACTAGTTATAATAACGATTATTAAAAAGTTGGTGTTTGAAAACTAATTGTTATAACAAATTCAACAATATCATATGCGATAAATTTTATAGAATATAGTGTTAAAAAATAAAAGTGCAAATAGAAGTGGGAGGGAATGCAGTAGAAGGAGCAGAATTTTTAGTAGTAAATGAAATGGGTAATTGTGAAAAGTGAAAACTTACCACTAAAGGTAATGCCAGAGGAAGCGACAACACAAGTTTGAATGACGGTGTTTTCTTGACGGGTAAATGGGTGGGTGAAAAACCCAGATCTGTGAAGCAGGCTGGTCCAGGTCTTGACAAAGAAGAAGCCGAGAAGGCCAGCAGAGACGTTGAGAGAGGGGATGATTCCGGTGGTCAGATTAAGCTTCATTACGATGAAGCTGAACATCACCGACATCACAAAACTCACCACAAACGCTCTCGCCGTCAGCTGCTTTTGCCACGACGGAACTTCCGTCTCCTCAAATATCTTCTCCACTGACATCATCACTTCCTCACCCCCGGCCACTGCTTCTTTCTTCAAACTCGATTCTCCTTCCTCTTCATTTTCATTCTTCCTTCTTCTATCCCTCATCTCCATTTTGGGCTTCTTTGAGAGGATCACAAGGATAGAGGTAGAGATAGAGGGCTATGCGTGATTGTGGTTTGCCAGGCCCCCTCCAACTTACAAGGAAGCCATCCCATTTTTATCAAAGTGTCCAATTAAAAGGATGTGGACGGTATTCAGGAGGAATGAACGTCAAATCCTTCCGCTGGTTCCACGGTCAGTATTTAAAGAGCTGGCAATTCCAAACCTCATACGTCAATGAAATTTTGGTTTTGCAATTTTAGCTTATTTATTAAATTCGTGTTTCAATATAACCTATCTAACCAAATACGTAATGAAAATAATACACGAGTATCCATAACTTGATTACGCAGTTCAGTGAAATCCACATATATCTGCGGGGCCTGATCCAGTTCAGAATGAATCTAATAATCAGAAATATACAGTACAAAATACACCATAAAATTATACCTGTCTTCTAATTATAAACGTGTGAATTCTGCAAGCTCTCCTTGCTACCGATCCGCATTTATCAGACTTCCTCTTATCTCGAAACTCGTCAACGTTGGATCTCCTCCTCCAGAGAAATTAAGGTATGTGATTCTGAACTAATCAACAGCTTACGGTATGTTGGAATATATATGTGTGTGTGTTGGTTCTCGCAGTACTCTCGAAAAAATATATAATCTGAGTGAATATTTTCTCAATTAAATTCGTGAGTAATGATGTCATAATGTCCACTATAAATAGTCCATTGAGCATATCAGAACTCTTCATGATTATCTCCATAATATTCCTATTCTTTATCTGCTTCTAAAGCATATCCATATCCCATAAATGAAGAGATTTTCCTTATTTCAAACATCTCATAATATTTCATAAATCCAATTCTACAATTGTAGTGATTTTCCATAAATCCATTATACTTCAAACACGTTTGAATCAATATTGCATAATCTCCATAATCGCTTAAACCAATATCACGCAATATTCTATCATCAATCAAACCCTTATCTTTCCGTACGTTCCAACATGGAACGTTTTTCTTTTTTCAACATCAGTTCACAAATGTCAACTTAATAATCAATGAAGTACACATGACTTAACAGACCATGTGCAGTGGTGAAACCGCTCTTGTGGTTTCAGTTAATTAAATATTCAATATCTCTCTTCCACTTCATTAATTGAAACCACTCCATTTTTCTCTACACAGTGGTTGAAACCACTTCATGGATATCTCTTGATTTTCTATATCCTACTCATTAGTTTTACCTTTAATACTTAATTTTAATAAATAAATTTACCTACTAAAGTAAATTGAAATGTGAAATTTAATAATACACTTGTAATTTCTGAATTGAAATTCATTTTTTAAAATTTAATTGTTAGAATTAATTTCAATTTTTAGAAATTATTATATGAACAAGAATTAAAAAGAACCATATTTTTTAAAAGAATGTAATTTAAATTTTTTTTAAAAGAACCAAAATTTATTTTCAATTTTATAAATAAAAATCAGATTTTTTTATTTTTTCCTAATTATTTTTTAAAATAAAATAAATTATTTTGATTTTTTGAAAAAAAACAGCTTCTTAAATTTTTTTAGTTAGGACACTTAGTACCATTTGATTGGGCTACATGTACAACTAAAGCAAAAAAAAAAACTGTGAACACATGCTGCCATGTGGCCCAATTAAAGGTTACCACATGGCAGCAAGGGGGGCAAAATAATAGCCCGCGCTACGCGCGAGCCCCAGGAGTTGATGGGCCTACAACATATTTAATTGGGTTTATTGCATTTGATAGAAACTTATCGGTGGTTTCAATTAATTGAGATCGCTTTGAAACCTCTACTGTTGGGTTTTCAGTTTCAGTGTGGTTTCAGAGTTGTTTCAATCCCGAACTAAAACCAATCTGAAACCCTCATTGTACATACTCTAATAGTCCATATACCTGCAAGATAATTGGGTTAGAGCATTTTTAATGAAGGCTTATAAAACAACCCTCGATGGTCTACCCCCACGTGTTGCGTCTCATTAGAGCATGTACAATGCAAAAGTTTCACTTTGAAACTTTTGCACCCTCTTTCCTCTCAATGACCTCAAATTTCACAATCATTCAGTCACCTCCACATCATTTTGACTGGTCCCACTATTTTTCAATTATTTCCAAATCACTATTTATATTTATTTGTAGATTAGTTATTAAAGTAAAAAAATTAACTTTAATTACCTGAATATTATTTTTCCTTTGTATTAATATTAAAATACTCATCCGCTTTATATAAAAAATGAAATTAATCATATATATATTTGTTAACCAAATTTAATAAATAAAGTTGAATTATGTAATACGTAATTTCAAGTCTAAATTAATTTATGTGTTCACAACAATACCCCATATTAATTATGTTAAAAATATGGATATTTTGTTTATGAATCAAATTAGTATAATTGTAAATAATGTTTTAAAAAAGGTTAAATTGAGTTAAAATATATGAATATAGAAATTTGAAATACAAACACTTATAATAACTAAACACAATACAAAATACAAAGATAAAATGAACAATACATGGAAATTAGTGAAAACAATGAAATACATACAATAAGTTGTTACAATAACATGCACTTGATTAATGAAAATGATTCCAAGCATGTTCGACCAAATCTGTATTTAATTGATGATGTGTTGGTCTATGTCGGATTGCGGATCGTCTTTGGACATATTGGGCAAAATCAGATCGGCGGTCATGATTTGGACTCCATTGTACTTCATCATGTAAAGACGCCACTGTCTGTGTATGGTCATAGTCAGGGTCGTGCACCATGCTATCATTCTCAACAATCATGTTATGTAATATAATGCATGCTTAAATAGTCTTACTCACAAATTGCATGTACCACATATATGCCGGGTTGCAAATGATATGGAACCGAGCTTGTAACACCCCAAATGCACGTTCAGCGTCCTTTCGATAGCTTTCTTGAAGTTGTGTGAAATGCTTTGCCTTCTCATCTATTGGGATGCGAATAGATGGCATAAATGTAGCCCAATCTTGATATATACCATTTGTAAGATAGTATCCCGTCTTGTATGTGTTGCCATTAACATGAAAGCGAGCAAGTGGCGCCTTTCCTGACATAAACTCATCAAATAATGGTGATCGATCAAGAACATTACATGAACCCAAAACACCGAAGAATGCATGCCAAATGTGTAAGTCATATGAAGCAATTGCCTCCAATATGATTGTCGGTTTCCCACTCCTCCCTGCAAATTGACCGTGACATGCCATGGGAAAATTCTTTCACTCCAAATGCATACAATTAATACTACCTAACATTCCGTGAAATCCACGATCTTGTCCCTTTTGGAGAAGACGCGCCACATCTTGCTCTGTTGGTCTCCTCAAGTATGTAGGACCGAACATAGTAATCACACTCATGATAAATCTCTAGAATGCTTCCCTCACTATACTAGCTCTTATTCGTAAGTACTCATTCGCTTGATCATATGCCAATTCGTAAGCTAACAAGCGCATTACAGCAGTGCACTTCTGATATTCATGGAACCCAAGTTTACGGGTTACATATGGTTTTGCACAAAATATTGATCATGGTTACGAATGCCCTCCATGACACAGAAAAACAACTCTCTTCTCATGCGGAATCTTTGTTTGAACACTTCATCAAAATAAGTTCTTGTCTCCGGTGAAAGATCAAAATAGTTTTTCAACATAATCAACTAGCCTTTTGCACAAACCCTATCAATGGTTATTCTTTTACGCCTTGTGGTTCTGCTGAGTGTTTCTCTCTCTCTCTCTCTCTCTCTCTCTCTCTCTAAGGTAATCAAAGTATTCCTTACAGAATTCTGCTACTTTTGAGTATGCTACCATGTAAGATTCCATGATAGCATCGATACTGGGAATTGGAGGTAAGGAATTTTGTTGGTAATTCAAGGATTATTCATTCTTATCTTCATTAGCGGTTTGGGAATTAGTAGAATTTAAGTTGTAGTGAGAAGAAGATGTCATATTTAGGTATCTCAAGAGAAGTGAGAGGGAAGTTATGAGTGAAAGAATGAAAGGGAAGAAGTAAAATGGTTAATAAGTGAATGAAATGTTGTGAATGTAGAGAAATCGAGTTGAAGTTATATAGAGATATTAAAAGGTGGAGTTGATAGAAAATTATTGCATAAACATTATTGCAATGTCATGATTGATGGGTGTTAGAGACTTGTCAAATCGTGTTGAAAATTATGGGTGAGTGGTCCATTCTCAATAAATGTTTGTTGTATTATTAAGGCTTAATAGTTCATTCACTATAGAAGTGACAAAGTGAGAATGACTAGTAAAATCATGCACTCATCCAAGTTTGAAAATTTGATGGTGACAAGTCAATTGACTATAATACATTACACACCTAAACAAATTGAAATGTATCATTCAAAAGCAATGAGTTACATCAAGTACATGAATTTGAACAAATTACAATGGAATTGAAACACATGCTCGACATTGAAAATTACAAATAATAAGAACCAATTATTTATAATTTGCTTTTCATTTTAGTAATCAAATGATTCTTAATCTCAATTTCGTCTTCAGTGAGATCATTTCTATACAACAAAGTCGTAAGTAGTGTCTTGTCACCTTCATTTTTTTTAAGTTCAAACATTTTCATTTGAATCTCCAATTTTTTCATCTCAAGCATCGTTGTTGCTTGTAACTCTTATTTTTTTAGCTCAGCATACACACTCATCTGATTGTTGGCGACACCAAAATCTTGTAGCATGGAACTATATTTTCCCTCCATTGATTCATCCAATTTTTGAATCGATCTCACCACTCGTTTATCTTTTCCTTTAGTTGCCTTCAGTCCCGCATGTCTTGGTGGGTATTCAGGCATCGAAAAGTCACCACTCTTAGGTTAGCCAGATTTGGTGATGATGAGTAGTCTCCACATTCATTAACCCTCGACCTTTTTGTTGAGCTTCCTCCACTGCTCGGTGTGTTAACATTTTGGTCGAACATGTAGATGTCTTCCTCATTTTTGGAGGTGTACTCACATAGAATTTTGGGCTGATTATGCAATAAGTCATAAGAATTTTTGAAAGTAAAATCAGAACCTATCTCTTCCGTGTACAAGGTGTGTGCCTCTTCTAACACGTCTGCTTCAGACCCTCCACTCCTATGTCGTCGATTGGCTTCTGACACTGAACCAATAAACTTTCCAACTGACTTTGAAATTTTGCCCCATCGATTCTTGCAGGACTTTATACCCAGAACTCTATTAGTGTCTGCACTTAGCTGATTCTTTAAGTTGGTAATTTTTTTCCAATAGGGGTCTCTCTTCTGGTCTGTGCCGATCGCTCCTTCATATGTAGTTTTCAACCATGAATGAATTAGAGAACGATTTTCATTTAAATCCCAATATACTTTCGTTGTGGCCTTTATCTCTCCAGAAGGTGTTTCATTTCCTCTTAGCGAAGGTTCATATTCACCGACCACATTCATATCCCTCTCGTTAACCACCAATGGATTGTTGTAATTGCCACCCTGACTTCCTCCACCCATGTCATAACCAGAAATACCCATGTTGTTGACACTTCCCCCCTCGTAAAAATTGCCACTGTTGGGCATGAAACAACTACCACCACCAGGTTTCATAAACTGTGGATTCATAGGAATCAGTTGTGAATAGTGTGGATATTTGTGGAATGACATGGGGGGTTGACCGAACACCATTAGCATGTTTAGATACATCGGAATTGAAGAATTTGATGGATATTGAAATTGAGAAAATAAACCATCGGGATGATAGGATTGTGCATTTCCAAATTTGAAACTTTCATTACAAGATAAATTCACATAGGAATTTTGACTAGAAATTGGAATTTTGGATTTGGATTTGGTTGTTTTGTTTGATTTTTGGGAAATTGTACTTTTTCAGGAACGTTAATTTCTTTTATTCATGATGAAGGGAAAAATTCAACTGTTCAAGTGAAAGAAAATTTTGCGAAGGAAAATTTTAGACTTGTAGTGGGTTGTGTATCAATTGTAGTGTTTGTAAGATCCTATTTATACACGAAATAGGGGAGAGGAAACTTATTGAATGAATTATTGCTAACACATTATTGTAATGTCATAACTGATTGGTGTAAGAGACTTGTCAAATCACGTTTAAAAGTGTGGGTGATTAATTGGTGTCGGAGACTTGTCAAATCAATTTAAAAATTGTGGGTGATTGATGGGTGTCGGAGACTTGTCAAAATCATCGTGAGTATTCCATTCACTATAGAGATCAGAAATTAAAAATGACGAATCATGCACTCATCAAAGTTTGAATTATTGCTAGAGATTATTCTCACTATTATAACTCGTAATACATTACACACCAAAGCAAATTAATATTGTTTGTTCAAATGCAACAAGTTAAATCGAGTACACAAAAACATATTCATACCAATTTAGAATGAAATTGAAAATTTCGAGAATGGTAATTTTAGACTTGAGAGTGAGATATGTATTAATTGTAGTGTTTGTAAGACCCTATTTATACAGAAAATATAAATTGATCCGTTGTACTTTTAAAATAAACAACATATTGATTATATATAGTAAAGAGTTAAAATCAACATATTATAATATTAGTATGTTATTTTTAAACAACTTGGGTTTAGATTAGTCAATATTTCAAAATCCCTGGTTTATAGCAACAAGTAAACAATTTTTATTATATGGATATATAATAAATAAATAATATGTATACATATTTCTATCAAAAGTACTCCATCATCATATAAACAAATACACACATTTTGTTATTTCAGATTATGTGTTTATTTGAATTTTCCTTAATGATATATATAGATATAGTATGAGATATTTAAGGTTTTAATTATATTTTTAGAAGTTATATATTTTTAGAAGTTATGATTGATTATATATAGTAAAGAATTAAAAACAACATATTATAATATTAGTATGTTATTTTTAGACAACTTGGATTTGAGTTAGTCAAAATGATTTCAATATCCCCGGTTGATAACACCAAGCAAATAATTTTTATTATATGGATATATAATAAATAAATAATATATATACATATTTATACCAAAAGTACTCCATCATTGTATGAAAAAATCCGAACATTATTATTTCAAATTATGTATTTATTTGGATTTTTCTTAGTGATATATATAGATATAGTATGAGATATTTATGCTTTTAAATATATCTTTAGAATTTATATATTTTAATAAGTTGTGATTGATTATAAATAGTAAATAATTAAAATCAGCATATTATAATATTAGTATATTATTTTTAGACAACTTGGGTTTAGGTTAGTCAAAATGATTTCAATATCCCCGGTTGATAGCACCAAGCAAACAATTTCTATTATATGGTGCTTGGGATAAAATGATAAAAAATTGAAGAGAATGGAGGTGATTAAAAAAATGTCAGTGGTAGTAAGAGAAATACAAAGAGAGAGAGGTTGATACAATAAATTTATAAATGAATTGATACGAATAAAAATCAATGTTTCAAATTCATAATAGAAGAAGTTATGATACGAAAAATATAAAGAGAATAGTAGATTATTTAAAAATTATGGAGTGAAAAATAATAAGCTAATGTAACAAAAAATCATGATGTAAAAAATAGTCTAAATAAAATTATTTTCCTTTGTATTAATTAACGTTATAAAAATATTAATATTAATATTAATTTGTAAAAATTATTTGAATAATATTATTCATTAAATTATTCGCTACATTATTTATAATGTGTATTTTGAAGTATGAAATTGTGCATTACATCCATGTATTTGTTTATTTTATATAAATGTGTATTGTATTTTTTATTTTTCTACACGGCATAAAATGATGCTTATAAGGTAATTTGATGACATCCAAAGTGTTAATAACATGCTTATAATTATAATGAATCATGTGAGAAGTAATCAAATTGTTCGAATAACGATATTTCTACCACTGGCATAAAAAAATATGTACCATAAGACGATTTAATCAAATTAATACAATAAAATATTACACAATACATTGAAAGTCATCAGTGAAATATATAAAAATGTGAGCGTCACAATAAATATTACACAATATTTAAAGAATTATTAACAAAATCTATTACTCCCTCCATTTTTCTATTTGTGGAACCATAGGTTTAGGTGCTTGGATTTTGGTGAAGAAAATAAATGGATGAAATTGAATGTAGAAAGTAAAAAATAGAATGAGTTGATGAAATTGAAAGAATTTTAACAAAAGCGGAAAGAGTGCCAAATAAAAAAAATACATTTATAATAAATGTGACATAAATAACAAAACAGAGGAAGTATAAAAATGTATACCACAAACACCGCGCATCGCGCGGTGCTCATCCCGCTAGTATTAAGTAAAGGAGCGTTGTTTTTTCACATCTTTCCGCGTTCAATAATTTATTTATTTTTGGTGGTTGTGGTTGTGGTTAAGTGTTGTTTTATACTGACGTTGCGTTTGTAAGTCATCTTCTGCTCACCTGATTTATTTTTTCTATCTTGGAAATTTGTTTCTCACCCGCCTATAGCGATTCAATTCTATTAGGGGCGGCAAATGAGTAGATGAGTCAAATATGGATAAGATAATATGAGTTATTTAAAAAATGGGTATAATCCATTCGGATTCGTTTTATGATGGATCAAAACTGGATCGGGTTGCAAATACGTCCGGTTGAAACTCTCTCAATCTACAGATAAAAATTATTTAACTCACGGGTCAAAGATGGGTTTCACCCCATAAATGAACGCATACGGGTTTATATATCAACACATATGGGTAAAACCCACGGGTTTCAATCCATATATTAACCCAAATGGATTTATATACCAACCCAAATGGGTAAATTCGCGAATCTCAACCTATATATTGACACATACGAGTTTATATACAAACCTATATGGGTAAATCCGTGGTCAACTCGGAAACCCATCCATCCCAACCCACATTTTTCAAATACTCATTTGACTCGTTACCCATTTAACTCATTACCCCATTTTACCTATACCCATATATATTTTAAAATAGACAACTCACTTGACCATGAAATTACGAATCTCTTTTGGCTGCAAATATATCATACATATACTATATAACATTGCATGTAAAAATTTGGGGTCATAACAATTTGAGTGTTGCTATATCACGCCATGTATTTTACTTACTTACGCCCTAATACGTATGTACGTGTATAAAACAAATTTTAATTTTAATAAAACCAAAAAATAAATTTTAATTTCTAGATAACAAAATAAAATTGAAAAACCGGGTTCCATAACACCGGTCGCCACCACCTCACCGCCGCCGCCGCCTACTGCCGCCACCTCGCCGTCACTGTCTCCCCCACCTCACCCTAGCCCTTATTCTCCCCCACGTTTTTCCGATGAGAAGCCCTTCGGCGAAGGGAACAGGAAGAAAGAGACCGGCCGACAATAGTAAATTGGGGGAGGGGGAGCAGAAGAAAACTTGAATGGAGGGAGGATAATGGGGGAAGGATAAGAAAAAGGGGGAGGGGGAGAACGGGGGAGGAGAAGAAGACAGGGGAGGGGGAGGAGAAGAAAACGGGGGAGAAGAGAGGAGAAGAGAACGTGGGAGGGAGAAAGGGAAACCGGGGACGGAGAAGACCGGGGAACAGGGAGGAGTAGACCGGGGAACGGGGGAGGAGACGAATATGTAGAAGAAAATGTTAACGAAAATGAAATCTCACCCGCCGCCAGTATTAGACGCACGACGAAAACTGACATAATGACTCGCGCGGGCATCTCACCCGCGAGATTAGTGATGTCGATAGCGGAGGCGAAATCGATGGCGACGGCGGAGGCAAAATCGTCGGCGACGGCGGAGATGAAGTCGACGTCGCACAACATAGGCGAGGTCGACGCACCACTGAGGCAAGGTCGACGTCACCTAATGGAGGCGAGGTTGATGCATGGCGGATGCGAGGTTGACGCACAGCGGAGGCGAGGTTCACGAGGTTGATGACGCACAGCACAGGTGAAGGCTGAAGGCCGACGGTTGACGCAGAGGTCGACAAACATGTCTTAATTATTTGTAATTATTTTATTTTCTTATTCTTTATATGAAATTCAAAATACATGTAATATTTCAATAGTGATAAATACAAGGCGTATAAAGTAAAATACATGGTGTGATATAGCAATCCGCTAACAATTTTGGGGCCCTAGGCATAGACCTTGTTGGCCGATGCACCTTGTTTGGTTCACGTGGGGTGACAAAATAGATTCGCAACTCCCAAGTTAAGCAAGTTGTCTATTTTTAAATTCTGATGGATATGAGTAAAATGGGTAATCGGTTAGATTGTAATGAGTTAAATGGGTAAATGAAAAAAATATAAGTTGGGTAGATTGGGTTTGTGGGTTGACCGTGAGTTTACCCATATGGGTTGAAATTCACGAGTTTACCCATATATGTTGGTATATACACTCACATTGTAAGATATGGGTTGAAACCCGCAATTTTACCCATATGGATTGTTATGTAAACTCATATGGATCAATATGTGGGTTGGTATATAAACTAATATGGATTCATATATTAGATGAAACCTGTGAGTTTACACATTTTTACTCCTGGGTTGAATGATTGTTTACCCGCATGGTAGGGCGGATTTCAACCCAACCTACTTTGATCAGATCCATTAGGCGTGGAAAATGGATGGAGGGGTCAAATACGAGTCGGGTAATATGAATAGTTAAAAAATGGTATATGATCCATTTCGATCCATTTTATGATGGGTAAAAAATGGGTCAACTTGAAACCCGTTCAACTCGGGGGTCAAAAATTATTTATCTCACATGTCGAAAATTGATAAGCTAGCGGGTTTCAACCCATGTATGAACTCATATGGGTTTATCTACCAACTCATATACTCCCTCCGTCCCACTAATTTTTACTTTTTCACGATTTTCAATGATTATGTTTGACCTTCAATATTTCTAACTACGTATAAAATTTTCAAATAAAAAGTCGATATTTAAAAAATAGATATTAAAATAAATCTAATAAGTTTTCACGTACATTTTTATTATATATATTAGTTGAAATTTAGGGACAAAATTTTTAAAAAATTATATTAAAAAAAGTAATTAAGCAAGTTTTAGTGGGACGGAGGGAGTGGATAAAACCCGAGGGTTTCAACCCACATATTGACCTGCATGAGTTTATGTAACAACCCATATGTGTTAACCCACGAGTTTCAACCCATATATTGATTTATATGGATTTTTATACCAACTCATATGGGTAAACCATCATGTTTAAACCTATATGGGTAAACCCGCAGGTTTAATCCCATATGGGTAAACCCGCAAGTTTAAGCCCATATGGATAAACCCGCAAGTTTAAGCCCATATGGATAAACCCGCTGTCAATCCGCAAACTCAACCCGCCCTACCCCATATTTTTTAAATACTCATTTGATCACATTACCCATTAACCTATTACTCATTTTATCCATATTCACCCGGGTTCAAATATAAACAACCAGCTTGATCCATTGATTACGGGTCTATTTTACCATCCCTACAATCCATTTTTTGACCCATCATAAAATGAGTTGAAATAAATTATAACCTATCAATATTACCTATTACATATTAGATCTGTTCGTCCATTTGTCAGCCTAAGTTCATGCATCCGAAAAGGGGAAAAAGAAAAGAAAGGAGAATTATTTGGTGCAAATCCTTCTGATATCATTTGAGGGTCTAAATTATTTTTAAAAATTTATTGACCTCCCTTTACCAGATATTAAAAGTTAATTCAGAATCTTGAAAGTGTAGTCAACTTTTTTACAAATTAACTGACTAATACTATTAAAATGGTAAACAACTTATCATTTCGATAATTGTTGACCAAAAATTGATGGAGCATTACCAATTTACCATTTATACATCAAATACTAGTGGTGTCAATTCGGGTGATCGTGTCGGGTTCGGGTCGGGTTGGAAACGATTCGGGTTAAAACATGTCAGATTAAAGCGTGTTATATATATTTTTCAGGTCGAGTCGGGTTCCTATCGTATTGGGGTAAAACGTGTCAGGATTTTTTCTCGGGTCGTGTCGTGTCGGGTTCGATTACACTCGTGTCGGGTTACTATCGTGTTATTTTTCAATTCGGGTTAGGTTGGATCGGGTCAGATTATTGACGAGTTTGGTCGAGTCGGATTATATTCAGATCGGGTTGGATCAGGTCGGGTTATTTTCAAGTATGGTTATTGTCTTGTTGTTTTTTTGTACGGGAGTTTTAATCGAGTTTAGTCATGTCATGTCATTTATTAAATTTTATATTGAATTTGGCTATATTTCGGAGTGGTTCATTTATGTTGATTCACATTCTTACAATTACAATATTATCGGGCTATGTTTCATTTAATTTGTATATATAATTTATTAAAATGATAATTTTGTCCATCTTCTATATTACTCACTCGGAATCATGATTCTAATTAAACACCTCTCTTTATCAGACTATTATTCATTAATTGTATAAACTTAACCGTGCTTTTGCATATTAAACTTAACCTTTCATGTTAAAATTTATTATGAGATGAATTTATTCAATAATATTTGTAGATTTTCAATAAATATAAATCGTGCTTTATTCTCATAAATATGTCAAACCAATTTAATAGTCTAACATATAACCAAGTTTATTTAGTTCCATACTAATGT